>CM064531.1:14706004-14821004 GCA_032716605.1 Paralithodes platypus
GAGGAAAAATAAGAGTATAGCAAAGTAATGGAAGTGGAGAGGATGATGATGAGATATGAGGTGAGATGCCGGGAGCTGATTGGCCAGGAGAGAGCCGATCTAGGAGCTGGTTGGTGGAGAGCTAGGCTGGAGGGCAGATCGATGAGCTGATTGGTGGAGTGCTCAGCTGAAGGAGGCTAGAGGGCAAAGTCTGGCTGGTCCATCTTCTGTCTTCTTTCTTCTTTCTTCTGCTGCTTGAAGGTAGGGGGCCTGTAAGAGAGACCAGAGCGTCACCTTGAAGGTCTTGAAGAGCGGGGGGGGTCTAGAGGCCTGTTGGGAGAGACCTTAGCTGTACCAAGTACCACCTCGAACTGTGAATTTAAACTAAACATACTACGGGTATATATACATATTTGAGAATCAGGGGGCGAATGGTGGGCGGAGCTACTGCGCATTCGGGCCCCTCCCATTGGTGGTGGGTAACCTCCTGGCATATCGCTCACTGTATCTTGTTGATAGTTGGTTGGGAGACGGTGAAGTCGTCGCTGGTTGGCTGCTAGTGGTCAAAGATCTGCTAGGCTGCGCTCTGGGCTGCGTAGGAGGGTGGTGGGATGTGGGAGCTATTGTGGGGATAGTGGCGTTTCGCTAACGGTAACATTTGGAGGTCAATGGTTTGGATATTTATGTTAGGGCTTAATTAAGGCTTGAATATAAAGTGCTTCGAGTATTGAGAGTCTTCTTGGGTAATTTTCTTTATCAATTATGTAGGTGTGTTTAT
This sequence comes from Paralithodes platypus, assembly GCA_032716605.1. Lineage (NCBI taxonomy): Eukaryota > Metazoa > Arthropoda > Malacostraca > Decapoda > Lithodidae > Paralithodes > Paralithodes platypus. Next base: position 14,706,762 of record CM064531.1, read on the forward strand.
TTAAGTCAGTGCGGGTTAAGGGAGGGTGGTGAGGGGACTGGTAGTGGTCTTTTATTGCACCTGCCTGGAGATGGAGGGTGAGCCGACGGGACAGGCGAGTTTGTGTCTTATCAATATAAGATTGGGGCCCACAGTCTCCATTATTACAAGTGTGTTAGTATACCACTTGGTCGTTGTTCATCAAGCTCTTGGTGGATGTAGATCTGTTGCAGAGGACGAGGTTGGAGGTCTTGGGGGATTTGTAGTATATAATTAATTTAATTTTGTTGTCAGGGTTGGTGAGTAGGACATGTTTGTTGATGATATCTCTCATGATGGTTTCGTCAGGTTTGTGGTCAGATGACGTAATTTCGGTAGAAATTCTTGATGTAGTCAGAGGGGTTGGTGTTGGGTGAATCTTGATTATACCAATTTTCTAGGTGGTGGTTAATGGTACTGGTGACAACAGAGTTAGAGTACCCATTGTTAACCAGCACTTGGGAGAGTCGTTCAAGTTCCTGGTAGGTGTCTCCCCAGGTGGTGCAGTGGGTGAGGGCTCTCCTGACATAGGCTGAAATAGTAGATGGCAGGTATCGTCAAGGGCATTCACTGTCGCCATTTGTTGACCGTTTGTTGGTAGGTTTGGTATAGCCTATACCTTGGTTTTGAAGCCAAGGTCGTTCAGGGATACAAGAAGGTCGAGTAAGGGTAGTTTTCCGTTGGTGGATTCTTCATATATATATACTGTATGTATATATATATATATATATATATATACTGTATATATACAGTATATACATATATATATATATATATATATATATATATATATATATATATATAATATACCCGTATATACTGTATATATATACAGTATATATATATATATATATATATATATATATATATATATATATATATATATATATAGAGAGAGAGAGAGTGTGTGTGTGTAGTAGAGGGAATGATGATTTAGAGAGACAGAAAAGAGCGAGGTACTTGGAGTGAAAGAGAGTGGTGAAGAGAGTAGTGAAGGCATGTAAGAAAAGAGCAGGTGAGTAATTTGGAAGGAATCTGAGTGTAAAATGGAGGGAATACTTCAACGAATTGCTGAATGTAAGGAATGAAGTGCCAGCAAACATAGTTGGAGAGGATATGTGAGGGAGAAGAAGACACATAGTGGAGGAGGAGGTGGGAATCAGGAGGTCAGAAGTGTGAAGCCATGAAAAGAGTGAAGTTGGGGAAAGTACCAGGAATAGATGGAGTGTATGGGGAAATGGTGAGATATGGAGGTGAGATAGTGATCGAATGGGTATGGAAAATGTGTAAACTAGCATGGGAGAAAGGGAGTGCACCTGATGACTGGAAGACAGGCATAATAGTTCTCCATTATAAGGGTAAAGGGGAAAGAGGAGTGTGTGGTAACTACCGAGGAATAAGTCTTCTAAGCGTAGTAGGGAAGGTGTACAGTAGAGTAGTGATTGAGAGAGTGAGAGCGAGAACGGAGAAATGGATAGGTGACGAGCAGGGCGGGTTTAGGAAGGGAAGAGGATGTGTAGATCAGATTTTTACCCTGAAATGTGTTGTGGAGAAATATCTGGAGAAGCAACAAAAGCTGTATGTTGCCTTTCTGGACTTGGAGAAGGCCTATGACAGAGTGGATAGAGAAGGTATGTGGAAAGTACATAAAATAAACGAAGTAGATGGCAAGTTGCTGAAAGCAGTGAAAAGCATGCATGAGGGTGCAAAGGCTGCAGTACATGTGGAAAATTAGCAGAACGAGTTCTTTGATCTGAATGTTGGGTTGAAACAGGGGTGTGTGATGTCCCCGTAGTTGTTCAATGTATATATGGATGGAGTCATGAAAGAAATACAAGGAAGAGCAGTGGATGTTGGTGTATCGCTGATAAGGGAGGGACACGAGTGGAAGCTACCTGTACTGCTGTTTGCTGATGATACAGTTCTGATGAGCGATAATAAATGAGAGTTACAGGGTCTGGTAAATATGTTTGAAACAGTGTGCAAAAACGGAATCTGAAGGTAAATGTGGGGAAGAGCAAGGTTATGGTCTTCGAAATTGGTGAAGCCACAGAGTGTGAGGTGAAGTTGAACGGTCAGGCTATGGATATTGTCAGCTCATTTAAGTATCTGGGCAGTGTGCTGAATAAAGATGGGAGTATGGGTGAAGAAGTGCGGGAGCGGGTGCAACAGGGGAAGAGGGTTGTAGAAATGCTGAAAGCAGGAACAAGAAATAGGGTGGTCAGCATGGAAGTGAATTCCTTGTATGACAGTGTGGTAATCCCGACATTGACTTACGGAAGTGAAGCATGGACGTTGGTGGAGAGACTCAGACCAAGACTGAGAGGGGTGGAAATTAGTTGCTTGAGAAGTGTGTGCAGAGTTACATGGAGGGATAGACAGACGAATGAGGAAGTAAGAGGGAAGTGTGGTGTTGAGGCAGATGTGCTGGAAAGTGTGAAAAGGAACACATTGAGATGGTTTAGCCATATGGAACGTATGGGAAGCGAGAGAATTACTAAGAGGGTGTATGAAAGCGAGGTGGATGGACAGAGAGGGAGAGGTAAACCGAGAAAGATAGGTGGAAGGATGGAGTGAAGATCAGTGTATGAAAGAAGGCTGTCCATATTTTGATTCCGAGAGCATGGACAGTCTAGGATTAAGTTTAATCTTATGTTATAAAAATAAGTTTGTAGGATTCAGAATCGTAATAATATGATTTAGTTTAAATGGGAAGAACATTAAATTATGTTCTATATTAGATACTGGATAATATATAATTCCTATAAACTTAGGTAATTAATTAAAGGAAGGGAAAATATGTCACGACCTGTCTGCGCATGCGTGGAATAAGCAGGTTCCCAACAATCTAATCTTGGAACCAGACTCGCTCTCCAACTGCCGTCTATACCAGACCTAACTCAACTAGTTCTATCATTCCATTCCATTAACACGATAGTTCTAACCTTAACGTAGCTTTCCACCGTTTCACCGATCATCTATCATCACCCTCATTATGATTTAAGTTTAGAGGCCCTCTTCTGTCCTTAACTATCCACTAATTTCCTCTTTGATCATCACTCGTTTGTCACCAACTCGATCACCAACTTGTTGCCTTGTTTCAACATATTTCCCCTTTCCCGTCGCCTACGCTCCACTGACCAGGTATTGTGGTGCGGGGGCGGCGTGGTTCGTTGTTTTAGTTCGGCGCCACTAACCAGGTATTGTGGTGTGGGGGCGGCGTGGTTCGTTGTTTTGGTTATTTTGGGATATGTTCAGATGTGGGGTGCATGACAGGGCTGATTTAAGTGCGATTCAAAAGCTGACATACTTAAGGGGTCAGCTACAGGGAGATGCCTATAAACTTATAGAAGGCTTCATGGTTGAGGGTGCAAGCTATGCCCCCACCGTAGACTTGCTTCAAGAGACCTTCGGGCATCCCGACAGGGTAAAAGCGGTACACATCATGCATTTTCATGACCTTGTCTCGCCTAACTGTCAAGCAGACGAACATTTTACGCCAATATGGAAAGTGCCATGAGATCTATGACTAGTCAGAGGGTAAGTCTGGAAGAATTCTGCGTGGTTACTGTTGAATACATTGCCATCAACAGTTAAGGAGAACGTTAGGAAGGAGATGGGTGATGTTACGATCCAGGTTCTGCAGGACACGGGGCTCTTCATCATTGGACTAGATAAGGCTAAATGCAACAACGGTAACACTAGTTCCAATCCCTGCCTTAACCACTGGATAACAAAACACCTATACCGCCCTGAGTCGTGCCTGGACAACGAGGTATCCTATGACTCGGTAAAAGGTGCACACTATAGGCTGATGATCACTGAAGCAGCCTATACTCATACAACATACGATTACTTTATTAAAGTATACAAGGAAAAGATAGATAGCATAATTAAATCGCAGCAACGATTTAATAGCAAACTAGAAGAAGGATAATTAACGTTACACGTTAAATAATCAGTAAACTGTCACTCCTGTCTGAAAGAAAGTGAAACAAAGAAAGTCCTAAAGCATCATGCCGGAATCTTCTGCAAAAGTCAGATGCAACTAAGAAGTATGTATCGGATTCTGAACTGTGTATTATTACTGTGGGAACATATATAGTGTAGGGACATACGGTGTTATCTGGCACAGGTGTAATTATAAAACAGTCGGCAGTCTAACCTCTAACCACAAAAAGATGTGCTTTCTCCCACCAGGCACTAGCCTGCCCTGGTTTGGTCTCTCAGCAACAATCACGACTTACTATAAACATAAGGAGCAATAATTCTGCACACATAATTATACACAATGAGATTATAAACCCTAATCGGGGGTTTGCCAGGTGGACGAAGTCTAACAGGGGAGTCGTAGGCTAGGCTACCTGGGCCGAGCCACCTGCTCGGTAGCCTAGTGTCGTTCTCAAGTCTGTGCGCCTAGTTACATTAAATGACGGGGTGCTCTCTTGAGAGATCCAGGTCTCGTGTACCTGGTTCTCTCCTGGCGACCCTCCTAAGTCAAAAGCTAACGAGCTAGCACAGTGCTGGGTGGACAAGGCAAACGCCCTCACGCCAACACAGTGCTAGGCTCTAAGGTACACAGACGAGAAAATGACCTAGGCCTCCGCAGGTATCCGGTACAGTTGCATAGGCTAAACGAAGTCTATGCTCATAGGAAACTGCAACCTGATAGCCTCTCCCCAGTCTAGCATCGACTAACCTGGCAGACACCCAATAAAATAAGGTTGGGGCAACACAATGAGTATGTCAAACCTCCCCAAGCCAAAATGGATAACCCTCTGATCCAAAATGCCTAACTACGTACATAATAATATCTCTGAGAGCTCGCTGTATAATACAGTGACGGATATATGAAATCAACGTCAAGGGGAAGGGCAGTTAATTAATAGTAGGATATACAGAGAAAAGAAGGTAAGCAGTGGTAGAGAAAGTTCGCAATAGGGGGGTGAGGTGGACTGATAGATTGCAAAGGGATGTTAGCGTTACAGCACTAAGAGGAGCTCTGAGGGAGACACAAGGACAGGAGCCCGCACCACTGTTCCAGGACCGCGGCCGCCAATCAGAGACGGCTACGTCACCAGGCAGCAGGGCTGCAGAAGGTGCCAGGATCCACCAGCCAATCAAGGGCGCGGGAAAGCGCACGAGCGGGAAAACTCCTCGAGTCAGGGAGGCAACACATACCTACGCACGCACACATTACCACCGCGCTCTCGCTATTCTCTCTCTCCCTCCACAATGCATCTTATACATTAAATCTATGACAGCTGGAATAAAATACAATGCATTGTCACAGGTGAAAATAAAGAGTATTTCTGGACTACCTGTGACACTATGATGCACTAGAAAGAAACTAGAACTTAATCAATAACCTACTGCCTGGGGAGAGGGGAGAAGAGGATGGGGAGCGAGCCGCTACCCCCTTGTGGTCGCTGGGGAGCTGACGTGTGTCACAGTGATCATAGCCTAGCTTACAAGACTTTCACACAGTGTTTTCAGGCGGAACTTTATAACATGGTGGGTCAAGATACCCCTGTGAGAGAATTTCCTATGGCTACAGCTGCCTTCATGACACTGAGCAATAATAGCTGATTTGCCTGTGAATTGTGTAGCGGGAATAATCAGCCCTGGTACAAATACATTAAATATAAGATAAGACAGGTTCTCTCAAAGTAAAGAGAGGCAGGCAAATACGGCTCTTTGTCGGGTGTCTCCCCAGTGAACACGGTAGTAATGGGTGCACAAACCCTAATATTAAGAATAAAAGTATGCTGTGGCAAACATTTTCATTCCCTGTGCCAGAAGCAGAGAGAGGTTAGATAGGCAGGTGGTGGTAGTAATAGAGAAGATTCAACAGCTACAACCTCAACAACAATGTCCGTAAGCATGAGTAAACAGACAATGATTTTATCCATAGTTCAGCTGCCTGTAAAGGTAGGTACAAGAAAACGATAAAGGTCAGATCACTACTTGATAAGTGCTCGCAGAGGACTTTCGTGAAGAGCTCTGTGCTACCGTCCCTTTCTAATGAATCAAAGGGAACGGAACAATTGAGTCTTCACGGCTTCACCGGAACACAAACCTCTCGTGAGTATCCTGTTGTAGCGCTGAATTATATACATCGTGGCAAATTTCATCATCTTGACGCAATAGTTGTCGATGATCTCCCAGAACACAAGGGCGAAACTAGTCTAACATTTTAAATCACTAGTTTACAACATCGTGGCATAAAATTGGCCGTCTCATACATTACCGAGACAGCACAATTGGAGCTACTAATAGGTGCCAACCAGTACTACAACATAGTGCGACCTGGCTATAAAAGTGCCGGAAATTTTATTTTGCTTCCAACCAAATACGGATATGCCCTTAGTGGTTCCTATGCGGCAACCACGTCTAGCTCTAGCACTGAGGTTGTTACAATACTTAACACCTTACGAGCGGCCTATGCGGTTTATTTATATGTACCGCACAGCGGGGTGTTTTTAGCCAAAATAGGGCTGTTTACGTGATCATTTTCATGCCTAAATAAGACCCAGAACATAAAACAAGTACCTATCCCTGAAAGGGCATAAACAGAGCTTTCGAATGACACCATAACGATCCTTGTATGATGGATAGTTTTCTTGCAATAACCGTGCAACGCGAGTGCAAAAAGCAGGTAATTCGGTACTTTCGGTACATAATTGAGTATGTAGCGAGTGAGAGAGGGAGGAGGGAGCTGAGATTTGTGTCAGTAGGTTCGCCGCGGTGGTCTGGAGCAGTCATACGCTCGCTAGTCTCCTGCCACCACTTGTCTCTCTCTCTCAGCCACATTACGTGCTGAAATTGCCACTCGACCTATGTCGAGCGCCGCCACATAGTCCAGCTTTATTTAACTCGACTTATGTTGCTCGCCGCTAATTAAGGGTTAAGGTGGCAGTGACCCCAGTAGATCAATATATGTCTACTGGACAATTTCCATGTCATAAAGAATTAAGTGCTTTGTGGGATCTAGACCATATTCATACCTCACCTAAAGAACATTCACAAGCCGAACGGCAAGCTTTGACCACATATGAGGAAATAGTCATGTATGATCCTGAGAGTCAGCAGTATCAGGTACGTCTGCCCTCGACCGAAGAAAAAGGACGGTTGCCTACCAACAAAAGTTTTGCTGTGGGTAGATTACGAGGACTCCAGAAGAGATTTATTACTAAACCTGGGTTTTGTAAACAATATTCGCAGGTTATTTCTGATCAATTGTTGCATAGTTTCATTGAGGAAGTTCCATTCGGTGACTCTGGGTCATGTCACTATCTGGCGTATCATGGGTTCATAAAGGAAAGCAGGACTACTTCGGTGTGCATTGTATTCGATTGTTCCGCTAAGGTAAACCAGTACAAGCCCAGTCTGAACTAATGTCTGTACACGGGACCATCTTTAGTACCAGAGTTAGCTTAATTCTTGTTGAGATTCCGTCTGCATCAGTATGCGTTGGTCAGTGACATCGAGAAGGCCTTCTTGATGTTGAAACTACATGAAGACGACAGAGATTACACCAGTTTCATGTGGCCAAAAGATCCTCTTCGCCTGGATTCGCCTCTACGTTGTTTTTGGTTCCAGGTTTTATTGTTTGGCGCTACCTGCTCCCAGTTTCTGCTAAACGCAACCATCCTAAAACATCTTTCCCTTGGTGATGTAGACCCAAAGATCGTACAGGAAATTAGGGCCAGGCTATATATCGATAACCTCTAAGGTACAGGGAACAATGAAGATTCCCTCGTCCGTGCATACGGTATGGCTTGTGAAGTTATGGACAATGCCCATTTGTTCCTGCGTCAATGGGCTACCAAAAATCCTGTTTTGAGAGAGGTGTTGCAAAAGGATGGTGATGCTGATGAACAGCAGGAACTGGTGAGAGTTCTTGGGCTAGTATGGGAGACGGCTTCTGATTATCTTTCCTTTGGAGTTCAGTACACTCCGGTCGAGCATGAGACAAAGCGTGAGTGTTTGAGATTTTCTGCCAAACTCTTTGTTCTGTGTTTTTTTGCCAGTGTCTATAAGGTCTAGAATATTTCTCCAGCAATTGTGGAGACTAAAGTTGGATTGGGATGACTATCTTTCTGAGGACTTGAACACGGAATGGCTGGGGATTGTAGATGATCTGGTGCTCTGTAGTAGTATTAAGTTCGCACAGAGAGTTGTGTACGATCATACTGTATCCCTACATGCATTTACTGATCCCAGCAGCATAGCATATGGGACTGCTGTGTATCTTGTTAGGTCAGAAGGCAGCCATTTTGTCATGGCAAAGGCCAAAGTAGTGCCAATCAAGTCCCTTTCTATCCCCAAATAGGAAAGTAACTGCAGTTTTTCTTGCCGCAAGAATTGTAAACTTTATTGAGGTAGCCTATAAGGATAAACTTTGTATCTCTGAAACCTATATGTGGAGTGACAGATTACCCTACACTGGATTAATAATAAAAAGAAATTACCAGTGTATGTCACTAACCACATCGACGAGATACATGCCCTTGTCGCGACTGCTCATTTCCAGTATGTGTTGACTAAAGAGAACCCAAGTTATATGGTATCTCGAGGTGTGTCTGCTAAGTGCTTGAGGTCTTCTGTGTTGTGGTGGAATGGGCCTAGTTGGCTCCCGAACCCCGATGGATGGCCAGAAAACATAGATTTAAAAAAGCAGCCCGCTGGTATCGTGACCCAAATCGTAGGCACGGTGCCCCAAGATGACACACAGTTATGGGACTGGGACAGATATAGCAGCTACGAAAGATTGCAGTGTGTCACGGCATGGGTGATACGTTTCATAACAAAGTTGAAGGCGAAAATAAATGGCCTGCCTCCCACAGGTAGTGCACACCTCAACATAGAAGACATTAGAACTGGAGACAAAATTCTACTCAAATTATGCCAAAAAGAAAGTTATTCGCAGGAGAACTCAATATTGGTGAAGGGTGAACAGTCCAGAAATAATTTAATTTGCCAGTTAGGAGTACACCTGAAGGGAGATATAATACATTGTGGAGGCAGATTGAGATTAGCGGCTATCTTGGAAATGTGCAAATATCCAAAGCTTCTGCCTCCAAACATCCCTTGACCCACCTAATAACATTTAGGTGCCATCAGCTCTGTTGCCATTATGGGGCGGCCACGTGGTTACCTACATTCAACAAAAATGGTGGGTTCCTAAAATCCGGCAGGTGGTGAAAATAGTACTGCGCAATTGCCTAAAATGTCGTCGGATACAAGGTAAACCCTACGACTACGCCGGACTACCCCCTTTACCTGCCCTGGACCCATATAAGGTCACTGGGGTGGACTATTGTGGAGCAATCCCTATTAAAGACTCACCTGTTAAGAAGGATTAGATGATACTATTTACCTGTTCTGTCACTAGGTCAATACACATTGAAGTAGTCACCAATCTCACATGTGATAGTTTCCTCCATGTTTTCAGGAGATTTTGCAGTCGACAAGGATTTCCCCGTATCATCTTGAGTGACAAAGGCAACTACGTTTATTGGGGCCTCTAGGTACCTATCCGATATCTGCAATCACCCTAAGGTTCAGTCTCACCTTGGCAATGTACAGTGTGAATGGCGGTTTATTCCTGCCAGAGCGCCATGGTTCAGTGCTATCTTGTGCTACTTGTGCTACTTGTGCTACTTTGTGCTACTTGGGTCATTGACACAGGGCCCTCCCGGTCGTCATCATGCGACTGTGTCAAGAGCATTGCAACGTCCCAATGCTGCTCGTCGGTGCAGCTTTTTCTTTAGCAATATAAGGGGACTTCACTCTAACATCAATTCTGTACACCAATTTCTTCAAGCAGAATCCCCTACTCTCCTTTTTTTGCCAGAGACTCAAGTAACATCCACATCTGACACGTCTAGATTTAATTTTCCAGGTTATCAACTGCTCCAAAATGTCAGACCTAAAGGAGGTGTATGTTGCTTCGCAAAATCTGAAATTGCCCTGGAGGAGGTTACTAGTTTCAATTGTCCCTATTTTGATTATTCTATATACAAATTAATTTCTGCTGGTAAATTTAAATACATATGTTGCATCTACCGTTCCCCAAATACTCCTCCAGAGCAAAGTCTTTTTGATTCTCTGTCCTCACAACTCAGTGTCCTCAACTTAAATGCTTCTTCTGAAATCACTGTGTTGGGTGATTTTAATGTCCATAATGTTGAATGGCTCACTTATTCAGCCAGGACTGATGATGCTGGTCTTGAATGTGAGCTATTTGCAGACTCATTTAATCTCACTCAACTAGTCAACCAACCCACCCGTGTACCAGATAATCCTAATCATAATTCCCACCTACTGGACTTATTTTTAACAACCAATTCAGAAAATTATGATGTTACAGTGAGGTCCCCGCTTGGATCTTCTGATCACTGTCTGATACAGGCCACCTGTCTATCACCTACCACACCTTCCCACTCTGAACCTGTTTTGGTGACTAAATGGCATTACGATAGGGCAGACTGGGAGGGTCTTCAAGGTTTCTTTATTGATATTCCCTGGACCTCTTTCTTTTCTAATGATGCACACTCCACCTTGAGCCACATACAAGATTTTGTAAAAATTGGAATGGAAACTTTTATTCCTCATCAAAAGTACAGTAAATGATCTAATTCACCTAAATGGTTTGACCATAATTGTGCTACAGTAACTGAACAAAAAGCAATAGCCTACAATGCATACACAAGATCAAAAACACATGAAGCCTTTAATTACTTTAGAAACATCAGAAATCATGCCAAAACTGTATTAAACCTAACTAAATCAAACTTTCTCCACAAGCAGGCAAATAAACTTCTAAATAATCCAAATGATAACAAAATATTTTGGTCTACTCTTAACTCATTTAAATCCAATTTCACTACTGCTTCATCCATTCCACCATTAAAATCTCCGACTGGCAATCTTGTAAGTGACCCACGAGGTAAAGCTAACCTTCTTGCGGATATTTTCTCCACCAACTCAACCTTAGATGAAATAAATGAAGATGTCCCTGTACTTAATTTTAATTCGCCTGAAATTCCCTCACTTAAGATCCACACCAGACATGCCAAACTATTTTGCAGAATCTCTCGGTAGATAAGGCTCCTGGTCCAGATGAAATTCCTCCAATAGTACTTAAGAATTGCTCCTTGGTGCTCGCTCCTGTATTGGCAAATTTTTTCCGTCTGTGTACTCATACCTCATGCTTCCCAGTACCCTGGAAAGAAGCAAACATCCATCCAGTTCCTAAAAAAGGTGCCTCTTCAGATCCATCAAACTACAGACCAATAGCTATAACTTCCACTCTTGGTAAAGTCTTTGAAATTATATTAAATAATCACATAATTAAGCATCTTGAGAATAATAAATTAATCAGTGATAGGCAATATGGGTTTAGACGATGTCGATCAACTGCAGACATGCTTTGCCTTCTTACGCATCAAATCAACCAAGCTACAGACCAACATGGTGAAACACATACAATAGCACTGGATATATCAAAGGCATTTGATAGAGTCTGGCATCAATCCTTATTGTCGAAGATGTCACACTACGGCCTTGCATCATTAGTTCCACTAATTTCTTCTTATCTTCATAACAGAAAAATACGTGTAATGGTAGATGGCCTTTATTCTCAATTTCACTCAATAAATGCTGGTGTTCCCCAGTGATCAGTTTTGGCCCCAATTCTGTTCCTCATTCATATCAATGATCTCATATCTACCACTCATAATCCAATACATTCCTACGCAGATGACTCAACACTCCACAGTTCCTTCACATTTACCAATTCTGTCACCCAACCCGATCTTATAAATTCAAAAATAAACACTGCAATTTCTCTGAACCAGGACCTTTCTAGAATTAATGGATGGGGACAAAAGAATCTAGTTTCCTTTAATGCACAGAAAACCAAGTACATTCAATTTTCTAACCGACAGAATCTCACTGACTCCCATATATTTTTTAATGATGTAAATATTCCCACTTCCCCTAGTATTGACATTCTCGGTGTAACATTAACTACTAACTTGAGCCGGACACATTATGTTAGAAGCATTGCTAAGAATGCCTCTAAAAAACTGGGACTCCTGTACAGAGTTCGAGAATTCTTCACTGACGAGCAGTTGGCCGTGATATATAAAAGTCATGTGCGTTCTCAGATGGATTACTGTTCACCTCTGTGGGGTGGAAGTTTAGTGGTTGCATTGAGGCAGTTGGACAAAATTCAAAATAAAGCTATTAGATTAATCAATAACCCTGCAATCACACAGGACCTTCCTACATTATCCATACGAAGAAACGTTGCATCCCTTGCATTATTCTACAGATATTTTCACAGCAATTGTTCCGAGGAACTTGCTTCAATTGTGCCGCCTGTCCACATCTTTCCCCGTAGAACTAGGGCAGCTGAGAGCGCCCATGAATTTACACTTTCTCCTCCACAATGCAGAACTTCTGCTTTTCAGAAATCATTTATCCCCAGAGCTACTACTCTTTGGAATTCACTTCCCTCGAATTGCTTTCCACAAACTTACAATCTACAAAATGTTTAAATCCAGTTGTTACAAACATTTTATGAATGGAGGATGCCTTTAGGCACATGGACCTTTTTGTTTTATCTGTGTTTTTCCTTCCTCCGTTCATTGTCTCTTAAAAAAAAAAAAAAAAAAAAAAAAAAAAAAAATCTGGGAGAGAGCCATTGGTATTGTCAAGACGGGACTGAAGAATGTGTTGGGACGTGCTCTTATTTCTTTAGAGGAGTTGACAATTCTACTCCTGGAAATCGAGGCAACTGTTAATGACCGTCCTCTTTTTTATGCATCGGGTGACCTAGAGGATCCTACCCCAATCACACCCTCAGTATTGGTGCGGGGGTATCAGTTGCGAGATCTTCCTGAGGAAAGTGAAGTGGGGGATGAGATTGAGGACCCGGACTATGTCAACAAGGATGTTACCTCAGACAGATACCGGTATATCCGTAAATTGTCGCAGGATATCTGGAAACGTTGGTCTAATGAATATCTGGTGGCGCTCATCGAGGCACATAATAATAAACTTTGACCAATCAACGGTCGGTGGCCAAGTATCGGTGATGTCGTCACCATCCATGACGAGGGTCCTCGTGCTATCTGTAAGTTGGGCCATATTACAGAATTATTACCCGGTCGTGACGGTGAAGTCAGAGGGGCTAAAATCCGCACTAAACCGGGCATATTCACGCAGCCAACTATCCGTTTATACCCTCTTGAAGGGGATATTGAGAGCAAAGGTGATACCCAGAGATGTTCCAGTAGTGGCAACCTCAAATGGCCATCCTGTTGACGTAACAAGTGGACGTCCTCATCGAGAGGCTGCTCAAGCATCCTCCCACTCATGGCGGGATAAATTAGCCCCCGGGCTGTTGTAAATGTTGTACAAACTCGGTGGCAGAAACATGTCCATACTTTTATTCCGAGAGTATGGATTGTCTAGGATTAAGTTTAATCTTAAGTTATAAATATAAGTTTGTAGGATTCAGAATTGTAATAATATGATTTAGTTTAACCCTTCCAGCCCGGGTGTCCTCTTAAAATGACACCTCGAAAGAAGGGCAGGCGCCCGGGTGTCCTTTTAAAATCCCTGTGCTTGAAAGCGTGCTTCAAAATTCGTGCGGCCAAATTTTACATTGCAGGGGCGACCGCAGCGCCACCAAGCCTCAACTACTAGCGTTATCAGTTCGTACGTGACCGCCATAGTGAGTAATACTGAAAAAATTATTTCCGACGTGTCCGATTCGGTGCAACCTTCCGCGCGCCCCACTGCTACCCCGCTCGCAACTTCGACGCCTGTTGCAACCGAGAAGAAAGCTCAACGAAAGAAAGTGAAGTGTTTGTTGAGTGATAGTGCTATACAGCGAGAACTTTTTGATAGTGAAGAGAGCAGTGGCGAAAGCTTGGTGGACAAAGAACAATTTATAAGTGCAAGCGAAGATGACGATTTCGTTGGCTTTGGAGACGACGAAAATTTTGATTTATTTGAGGGGGGAGACAGTAGTGATGATCCTGATGTGGAAGTGTTTCAGGAAGGTGCTATTGAACTTCCAAGTGTGCTAGAACCTAGGCCTACCCCCTCGCCATCTTTGCTATGTCAGCCTAGGCCTAGCCCTAGCCCAGGACCTTCCGTTTTGCCTGCCCGTACGCCCTTGAAAGTGGGCAAATATTTTTATAAACAATCGTTGGTGAAAAGTGCAGCTAAAAAAGCATGCAGGGCAGCTGCAGAAAAAGATAGGGAAGCTGAAGACAGTGATAGTGACGCCGACCCTGGTCTAGCACCACCCGCATTCCTTTGTCCCGACGCCTTGACCCGGGACGCCGCGTGGGTCACCCACAGCCCTCGGCTTCATCTCTCCTTCAGGATGACTAAAGGGCCTCTTCAAGTGGTATTAGTAGTGTGCCACAGCCCTCAATACACCGCAGAGCATTATTTGATGCGGAGAAGCCCTTGGCTCGCCGCAATAGGAGCCCAACTCCCGAGGCCGAGGCTCCATTTGTTGAACCTCCCGCAGCCTCCCACGCCCCACACCACCGACGCCCGGTCACTTCTTCACCCAAATTGTCTCCTGAAGAGGATGCTGACGACCCCAACATTGACCCAGATGACCTGACGTCGCCTGAGGAGGAAGAGGAAGAGGAAGAGGAACAGGAAGAGGAAGAGGAAGTCCCGACAAGACGAGTGAGAGGGCGAGGTCGTGGACGTGGTCAGTCTGCCGACGCCGCTTCCCCTGGGCATGGGCGTGGGCGTGCAGGGCGTCCTCGTGGCCAAGGGCGTGTGCCAGGGCATCCAGGGCGTGTGCCTGCTGCACCTGCACATGCTCGAGCATCAGCATCCGACCTGTTTGTGTGGACAGATGGGGCTGATTTTGAGCCAGATTGTCCTGCCTTTGACGAGGTACAGATGGGTTCCGGGGTGTCACCACCATTTCCCTGTGGCCCAGATGCTACTCCCAGTGAAATTTTCTGTGGCTTCTATGACAATGAAGTCATGGAATACCTCGTCGAGGAGACCAACAACCATCATGAGATCTGTGCCAACTTTCTTGGGAGGAAGACCAGTGCCAAGATGGTGGCATGGAGAGCTGTCACTGAGGCAGAACTATATGTGTTCTTGGCACTCACAATGCTGATGACACATATCAGGAAGCACGCTCTGGCAGACTACTGGATCACTGGCGACATCATAACGACTCCAGCATTTGGCAAGTACATGTCCAGGGACAGGTACTTCGACATCCTCTCCTATCTCCACCTGACAAACAACATGGCAGTCCACCTTCCCGACTCATTATGGAAGATCAGGAAGCTGTATGACATGATACGTCATCGGTTCACCACCTACCTGATTCCTTTCCAGAAGATGTGCCTCGACGAGTCTCTGGTCCTGTTCCGTGGTAGGCTGCACTTCCGACAGTATATCCCATCCAAGAGACACCGCTTCGGCATCAAGCTCTTCGTCCTCTGCGACTGTTTGACGGGGTATGTGCTGTACTTTGTGGTGTACAGCGGCAAGGGTGGAGAAATTGTGACTGACCCCCTCATTGGTTTTGGTGGCGCTGCAGTGAAGAAGATGATGGAGAGGCACTTCAATCAAAACCACATCCTCTACACAGATAATTACTACATGTCGCCTATCCTGACCAAGTACCTCCATGTCCGCAAGACCGGAACTGTCGGCACAGTCAAGGCCAAGAGGAAGGGCATGCCATGCTACCCAACCAAGACGAAGAAGACGGACATCTTCCACAAGAAGAGTGGCCCCATCCTTTCCATCCACTGGCATGACCAGCGGAAGGTCAACCTCCTCACCACATGCCACAAGGCCCAGATGGTCGTCACAGGGAAGGTGGACCGAAGAACCAAGAACCCCGTCCAGAAACCAGCTGCTGTCCTGGATTACAACCTCAACATGCGCCTCGTTGACAAGTCCGACATGCAGATGGGCTTCATCGACTGCCTGCGAACATCTTGCAGGTGGTACAAGAAGTTTATCCTGCATACGGTAGATATGTCGGTCCTCAATGCTTACAACATCTACCGTCTGAGGACTCCAGAAGCCAAGAAGTACAAGTCCCTGCGGAAGTTCCACAAACAGGTGATACTTGAGCTCCTGGCTAAACTATGCGGGTACACCAGGGAGGCCACTACAAGGACCAGGCCAGCTGGACAGAACGGGGTGTGCTGAATTTTTCAGGAAGCACCAGCTCAACGCCCTTCCTTTCAAAGCACCAGGTAGTAACAGCAGAATCCAGAAGAGGTGCCATGTGTGCAGCCACACAACTAGAAGACCCCGCAAAGTGACAAAAACCACTTGGGAATGCCTCGAGTGTCAAGTGGGACTGTGTGCTGGCACCTGCTTCAACGACTTCCACACTCTAATAAACTTTTGAAGTGGAAGTGACAACAGTGAAAGTGACACTCAAATGTAGGCTAAGAATAATAATATAACTAAGTATAAGTGAAAAGGACACATATAAGTAATAATAAGTGCCTTCAATAACAATATGAACAAGTGAAATTGACACTAAAATATATATTTCTAACAATAAATAAGTGAAAATGACACTATCAATAAGCCTAGTCCAGTGAAAGTGACAGTATAATAATAATAAAACTAAGTATAAGTGAAAGAGACACACACAAGTAATAATAAGTGCCTTCATAACAATATGAACAAGTGAAAGTGACGCTATATATATTATTAGCTTACCTAACAATACATAAAGTGCAAATGACACTATCAATTATCAAAGTCCAGTGAAAGTGACACTATAATCATAATAATAATAATAAAACTAAGTAATAAGTGACAGAGACACAAATAACTTCATGTAAATAACTTTATTGAGTGAAAATAACATAATAACTATAATAAATGACATAATAAACAATAAAACACTATCAAATCGCTTCCCGGCATAATTGCGGGTGGAGCGACGAGTGCAACTGGGCGTCGTAGCCGGGGCTGCGGTTGAGTGTTCTGACGCACCGAGGTAAATATGCGGCAAAAGTTACCTCCACTTCCATCACCATCACTCCGGAACCAGTTGAGCTAGAGAGCTCTACTCAACGTCATTCTACGCGGCAAGGTAAGGCGCCCATTTCTATATATGTTTGATTATTGTAGGTAATATATTAAGCGAGATTAGCCTTAGTTTACTTTTGTTGATTTTCGGCCAGATCGCCCGAATACGAGGTCAGTCCTTTGGAGAGCCAGCCCGGGCCAGGAGGGTTAAATGGGAAGAACATTAAATTATGTTCTATATTAGATTCTGGGTAATATAATTCTTATAAACTTAGGTAATTAATTAAAGAAAGGAGAAATATGTCCCGACCTGTCTGCGCATGCGTGGAATTAGCAGGTTCCCAAATATCTTATCTGGGAACTAGACTCGCTCTCCAACTGCCATCCATACTAGACCTAACTCAACTAGTTCTCTCACCCCATTCCATAACTCGATAGTACTAACCTTAACCCTTAATTAGCGGCTCACCACATAAGTCGAGTTAAATAAAGCTGGACTATGTGGCGGCGCTCGACATAACTTGAGTGGCAATTTCAGCACGTAATGTTGCTGAGAGAGAGAGACAAGTGGTGGCAGGAGAGTAGCGAGCGTATGACTGCTCCAGACCACCGCGGCGAACATACTGACACGAATCCCAGCTCCCTCCTCCCTCTCTCACTCGCTATATAAGGAATTGTATCGGGAAAGTGGCTAATTACATGCTTTTTGCACTCGCGTTGCACGGTTATTGCAAGAAAACTAGCCATCATAAAAGGATCGTTATGGTGTCATTCGAAAGCTCTGTTTATGCCCTTTCAGGGATAGGTACTTGTTTTACGTTCTGGGTCTTATTTAGGCATGAAAATGATCACATAAACAGCCCTATTTTGGCTAAAAACACCCCGCTGGGCGGTACATATAAATAAACCGCATAGGCCGCTCGTAAGGTGTTAACGTAGCTTTCCATAGATTCATCGATTATCTACCATCATCCTCATTATGATTTAAGTTTAGAGGCCCCCTTCTGTCCTTAACAATCCACTAATTTCCTTTTTGATCATCACTCGTTTATCACCAACTCCATCACCAACTTGTTGCCTTGTTTCAACATAGTTCCCCTTTCCCGTCGCCTACGCTCCACTAACCAGGTAAATATACTATTATGTGGTTACAGTCTATCAAGTACAAGAATAACCATAAAGGCGGTGCTGGTTGAATGGAGGAGCGTCAGGTGACTGGGGACAGAGGTGCATGGGGGCGTTTCGCTTGTGGCCACCCCTTAGGAGATCACGGCGTCCGGCAATATATATATATATATATATATATATATATATATATTTACAACTCCAGGGTACCCTAAATTATTACATTCAAAATACCAAGAGAATAGAGCCAGTCGCAATTAGTAACTCAAATAGTACTACTTTTTCAATCAGTTATCCTTGGAGCAGTATTAATATCATTTACACCAACACCAATCAAGATCAGGATTGTCAACCCCTGCCATATTGAGGACCTCATTATTAAGCTGAACAAAACGGATACCAGAATAGCATGACAGTCATTAAGGTCACCCACACAATCTAAGTGATGATTGCAATGAAAGAAAAGTCTGTAATATGGCGAGGGTTGAAACAAATAAATGAACAATACAGGTAAAGGTACAGACTGTCATTAAAATCTGAATTTTATTATAAACGTAAACCACCACCAAACCCTACATGGGCCCAAACCACACCTATAATGATCATGCCCAAATTACCACCCAAGTACATATACAGTACATATACATCACTCTTGAATATATGTCCACACCCCTTAATTAATACCACTATAAAATAATGAAAGTAATGAAAGTAGCAACACAGTGAAATAACTTATACACACCACTTGTTAATAAACACTGTAATCAGTACCACAAATTCACATTAATATCATAAGTAATTCACCCCCCAAACCACCTGGATCTGACAAGGATATGATCTCAGATACATACTATTATATCACCAGCTGAGCTGACCGATGCCTCCAGAAGGGTTCATATGTCCCAGGCCCCCTTACAATGAATACGGAGTCTCCAGGCATGAAATCCTGGCGTCCACAGTCACATCCTCTTCCCGTCGCTGCCTGATAACCACTCCAAAGTCTGCAAATATATACGTCCATTCCCCCTTAAGCCAAAGTTGCTACCATTGTATTTGATGTAATTCAAACGATTTTACGAATCACACGATTATTAGGTAGCTTAACCTAACCTCACCTATATATTCTAACCTATCTTACGTAACCCAATCTAGTTTACCTAATCTAACCCTTCTGACGCCCTTTGATTCGGGCTAAAATTAGACGATGGCTTGCAGCTTAACTCCCTCCGACATATTATGTTCCAGTAAGTCCAAGGAGGCACTTGACAAGTATTTTGGGTCTTGAATTTGGCTCATGAGTGTTGTCGAAGCCTTACATTTTTCGCGATTTCCATCCACCAGAATGCTGTTTATTGTGATGTATCATATATCAATGGAAAGAGGAATATTTATAGTACATGATAAAATAAAAATAAATGTAAATAAATTGAAATATGAAAGTGTAAATGAGTCCGGAATACAATTATTTCCCATGCAATTGTCTTCACACCGTCCTAGCTCTAAATTGTGAGTGATGACCATATATTTTTTTTGCTCAAATAATAGTATTTGTTCTCCTCTTTCCAAATCTGAAAACAGAAATTGTTTATCTTCAATAGTTCTCAAGCAGTGACCGAAAAAATAAAATTATTTTGATTTATATGGTTTATAAAATTTTCAATTGATTTCGTTGCTACGAAGTGTATGGTTTTAAATTTAGGCTGTATGAATACGGCAAATAATGCTGATGAGTATAAAACAAACTAGAAGTTCCTAGGACAAATACTTTTTGCGCTATGAATATTTGAAATGAAGAGCCAAAATGCGAATATTTACGCTTCACCCATCTCTGTTCCTGCGATGCTAGCCGGGTTCCGAGCTGTTCCCCACCTCGTGGTTGCGTTATTTGCTCGGATACGTATATAACTGTATATATCACCGGAATCGGAAAATTGTGCTCTTTCCAATGGTGAAAAGAAAAATAATATAGCATAATTGGTTCGCGAGCTATGCACAATTGTTTCCATGCAGTGACCGAAAAAGAAAACAAATCTGATTTTGATTGATATGGTTTATAACATTTTCGATTTATTTCGTTGCTACGAAGTGTATGGTTTTAAATTGAGGCTGAATGAATACGGCAAATAATGCTGATGAGTATAAAATAAACTAGAAGTTCCTAGGACAAATACTTTTTGCGCTATGAATATTTGAAATGAAGAGCCAAAATGCGAATATTTACGCTTCACCCGTCTCTGTTCCGGCGATGCTAGCCGGGTTCCGAGCTGTTCCCCACCTCGTGGTTGCGTTATTTGGTCGGATACGTATATAACTGTATACATCACCGGAATCGGAAAATTGTGCTCTTTCCAATGGTGAAAACAAAAATTATATAGAGTAATTGGTTCGTGAGCTATGCGCAATTGTTTCCATGCATTGTTATTGTTATGAAAATATATGAGAATATTTATACAGTTGTATATCTTTGCCACAATATACACCCTTTCCAACGAGAAGGGAAATGGCTCCTGGGTTGACACTGACAAAACAAAATAAGAAAGCCAGGTAATCTTCAGGTAATAAATTCAGAAATAATTCTATTGTACACGTAAATAAAATAAAGTAATGTATATATATATATATATATATATATATATATATATATATATATATATATATATATATATATATATATATATATATATATATATATATATATATATATATATATATATATATATATATATATATAAATTATATATATATACAAGGTGTCAAACAAAATATAAAGAATGGTAAATGGTAATGGTAATGTATGTGTGTGGATATATATATATATTATATAGATATCTATATATATATATATATATATATATATATATATATATATATATATATATATAAATATATATGGTGTCAAACCAGAGAAATATGTGCAAATTTCCAAGCCACCCAAAGAGGTACTGCACTGGACTCGTTATTTTTTTAGAGTGGTTTCCCCAGGAGGCCTATATCCACTGTAGTGCAAAATGTAGTAGAAATTTATTTTTTTTTTTTTTTTTTTTTTTTTTTATGATGATGATGATGATGGTGATGATGATGGGTGATGATGATGGGTGAATGAAGGTGGGCCCCGAACCTCGGAAGTGATGATTGAATGAATGAATGAATTATATATGAGGGGAGGGGGGTATAATGGGGGAAGAGGGGAGGGTGTAAAATGGGGGAGGGAGGGTGCATAACTTAGATAAATACATAAATACGAATGATATATATATATATATATATATATATATATATATATATATATATATATATATATTATATCAATCTACAATTAGAAAAATAAAATAAAATAAAAACAAAAAATAACCCTCCCCCAACCAAAAAAAAAAAAAAAAAAAAAAAAAAATATATATATATATATATATATATATATATGGGGGAGGGGGGGGGAGGGGAGGGGGGAGGGGGTAGGGAGGTATAATGGGGGAGGGAGGGGGGTATAATGGGGGGGGGGGGGAGGGGGAGGGAGGGGGAGCATAACATAGATAAATAGATAAACACGAATTATATATATATATATATATATATATATATATATATATATATATATATTATATCAAACTATAAATAGAAAAATAAAATACAAATAAAAAATAACCCTCCCCCACCCAAAAAAAAAAAATAAAAAAAATTATATATATATATATATATATATATATATATATATATATATATATATGGGGGGAGGGGGGGGGGGGAGGGAGGGGGGAGGGAGGTATAATGGGGGGGGGAGGAGGGGGAGGGAGGGGAGGGGGGGGGGGGGGAGGGGGGGGGGGTATAATGGGGGGGGAGGGAGGGGGAGGGGGCATAACATAGATAAATACATAAACACGAATTATATTATATATATATATATATATATATATATATATATATATATATATATATATATATATATATTATATCAATCTACAATTAGAAAAATAAAATAAAAATAAAAAATAACCCTCCACAACCCAAAAAAAATAAAAAAAAAATAAATATATATATATATATATATATATATATGGGGGGAGGGGGAAGGGGAGGGGGTGGGGGGGGAGGGGAGGGGGGAGGGAGGGGGGTATAATGGGGGGGGGGAGGAGGGAGGGGAGGGAGGGAGGTAATGGGGGGAGGGAGGGGGAGGGGCATAACATAGATAAATACATAAACACGAATTATATATATATAGATTATAGATTATAGATGATAATTATATATATAATATTATATATATATATATATATATATATATATATATATATATATATATATATATATATAATAATTATATATATAATAAGAGTTTGTGGTGGGGGACATTTATGTTGGGTATAATAATAAATAATAATAAATAATAAATAATAATAATAATAATAATAATAATAATAATAATAAATTATAATATAATAAAGCAAAAATATAAATTAAATACAAATATAAATACTTTTTTATGGGTGATCCCATACACAGGAATAACAGGTATAATAATAAATAATAATAATACAAATAATAAAATAGGCCTAAACAAAAAAATAATAAAAATAATAAAATGGTGGTGGTGGTGGTGGAGATGGTGGTGGTGTTGGTGGAGATGGTGGTGGTGTTGACACAAATAGGGTTGGGTTCATTTTCTGACCTGACCCACGGTCAGAAAAGGGACCCTACCCTATTGGTGTCAACACCACCACCATCTCCACCAACACCATCACCACCACCACCATCTCCACCACCACCACCACCCCGACCATCACCACCACCATCATCATCACCACCACCACCACCACCATCACCACCACCACCACCACCATCTCCACCACCACCACCACCACCACCACCAAAAATGTTGACTGTACTTACTCACACTGCTGAGATTCCCTCGTGGCCACCAAGCCGTATATGTAGAGTGCTTTTGCCCATAAAAAACTTCCCTCCCAAGCACTTTCCACCAATAAATTATCGAGCAAAAATGCAAGCACTTTCCACCACTAAATTATCGAGCAAAAATGCACATGGCTGAGGGAGCATGGCGACATATGCTCGACCAGTAATAAAAGTGTTTTCACTATAAACACTTATACAAGTAAAATACACTACTTCAAGTGATAAATAGCAATATAATTGACTCAATATGGTATGAAAGTGATCCACAAACAAGCGAAACCATGGCCCCTCGTGGAGCCCACCTTGGTCACGTACACCAGACTAGCAAAACACTTCACTAACATGGTTTTTATACCCTAAATAAGAATAACACAATAATCCATCGATAAGCCAACGATATAGCACTTCGTTTGGGTTATATTAGGGCGGTAATACCAGCCAGGCTGGGCAAAATGGAGGCCCCTTGGTTTAAAGGGCCACACACACCCACCTACTAGGCTGGCTGATGGGAAGAAACTGACTCTCTCTACCACCGCGGGGCCCTCACAGGGACGCTAGGGGGTTGCTAGATGTTTCCACATGTACATCTAACTTATCGGACTTACCAGCCAAAAAACCGGCTCAATTGCGTCATAAACTTATTTTCTAGCAATATAATAAGTCCATATGACGCGATCGCGTCATATGTGTTTTTGGTTCACTCTGCCATATGACTCGATCGCGTCATATATGTCTGGGAGAGTTAAGAAGGACTTGTGTCATGGAGAGGGTTCATGGAGATCGTATTTACCCTTTTGAGTCCTAAAAGTAAATTATAAGCTAAAGAAAATCGCATATTGGTACCCAGAACATGACGAAATTACGACATCGTGCTGAAGGGGTTCTCAAGGGGTTTTAGCCCCTTGAGAAGGCCGTCACCTAGTTCGTCAATGCCTTAGGCCTTCCCTGAGTGTATAGGATGTGTATTTGTTTGTATAATATGCGTGGAAGTGTGTGTTCTTTATGTGAATGTAGTGAATGTTCGATCGTGATCATATGCACATAAAATGAAAGACCATGGGAAAGTTTACCTTCATATATCCATTTTCTTTCCGATGGAGTAATTAAACAGAAAACGAAAGCTTGACAATAACTATTGTAGTTTCAGGAAAATTAAGACTCTCACGTACTGTAGCCTATATATTTGAAGATACACACACTAGAATTGATATAATCTTTTGGTAGTAATCTAAATGGTGTTCAATGTTCTGCCATTCTTATTATTGTTCTTGTTCTCCATGTTCCTAATTCTTGGTCCAGCTCCAGCAGTTTCGTGAAGAACTGGTGAAGGACGAAATAATTGAAAAACGAGAGCTCGCCAACAACCATCGTAAAGAACGAGATGCTCTTCTACGGATTTGGGAAGACGAAACCCCTCCAGACCACCTCAAAGCCGAAATCAACACAGCCCTCGAACAACTCCTTGAACAACACAGAAGACAAGCCAAAAACACAACCATAAAAAAGCTTGCCCGTCCTTATGGCGGAAACATAAAACTTCCCAAACCAACAAAAGGATACATAAACCTGACTAACACCATTCTGACCCTGGACCAAGAAGACCTCCTCAACAAGGGCCTCAACTGCCACTACAGCTCCAAACCTGGCCCCCACCGGAAATGCCTAGAAACGGAAATCCTCCTGGACGACATCCTACGACTCAAGAAGGATGGCAAGGTCACCACTACTCCCGCCCTACAACCCACTCTCCTCGCTGAAGCCGCCAAAACCAGAGGAACTCACCATAGCAAAATCCTCAACAAACAACACTTCCAAGCTGTCAAACAATTAAGAGACAACCCCAACATCATCATCCGTCATGCGGATAAAGCTTCCTGCCTCGTGATTTAAAAGGATCACCCGCAACCCAGCCGACGAAATCAAACGTACTGCCAACACCTCCATCACCGCCATCAACGCCAAACAAGGAGGGGTCCACCTTAAAAAACTCGTCGGAGAATACACCCCTGGTTATGCGTACGGAACCATCAAAACACACAAACCTGGGAACCCCCTCCGCCCCATCATCTCCCAGATCCCCACGGCCACCTACCAGATCGTCAAGGCCCTGAACAACCTCCTCACCCCCTATGTGCCCTGCCAATACAACCTTAACTCAGCCCACGATTTCTTGGAAATTTTATGAGACGCCCCCCGGAACAACAACCACACAATCGCCTCCCTCGACATAGAAAGCCTGTTCCCCAACGTGCCAGTGGATAGGACCATTGACATGATTCTAGGTCGAATTTACCATTGCCCTGATACACCAACACTGGACAACCCGGAGAAGGCCCTGAAAACACTGCTGGAGCTATGTACCAAGGAGGCCCCCTTCCTTTACCCCCGGGGCAACATGTACAAGCAGATAGACCGTGTGGCAATGGGCAACCCCCTAGGAGTTCTTTTTGCAAACTTTTTTATGGGTACCATCGAGGAAGAGCTCCTAGCTGCCCATCGACCCGCCGCCTACTGTAGATACGTGGATAACATCTTCGTGCAAATCAAGGACCTCCACGAACTACAGGAACTCCAGCGTCGCTTCATGACCTCCTCCGGACTTAACTTCACCTTTGAAAAATCAAACAATGGACAACTCCCCTTCCTCGACATCCTCGTAGCTCTGAACGACCATGGGTTCAAAACCACCGTCTACACTAAACCAACTAACACAGGACAATGCCTCAACGGCGATAGTGAATGCCCCCGCCGTTATCTTCTATCCTCCATCTCCGCTTATGTAAGGAGAGCCCTCACGCACTGCTCTACCTGGGCCGACACCCACCAGGAACTAGAAAGACTATCCCAAGTTTTAGTGAATAACGGATACTCCAACTCCGACATCTCCAGCACCATCAACCACCATCTTGAAAAATGGTACACCCAAAGCCTTCCCAACATTGACCCCCCCCCCAATGAAATTAAGATCTTCTACCGCAATTTATGTCCTCTGAACACAAAAATGACGAGGCCGTCTTAAAAGAAATAATCTCCAAGCATGTACACCCAACCAACCCGGAAAACAAAATCAAATTAATAATTTATTACAAATCCTCCAAGACCTCCAACCTCATTCTCCGCAACAAACCTGCTTCCACCAAGATAAAGAGCCCGATGACCGACGATCACGTCATTTACCAATATACCTGTAATTATGAGGACTGTGGACCTCATTCCTATATTGGCATGACGCAGACTCGTCTTTCACGTCGGTTAACTCTTCACCTTCAGGCTGGAGCCATCAAAGACCACTATCTCACCCCTAACCACCCCCACCTCACACGCAACGAGTTAGAGAAACACACCACCATACTCGATAAAGAAAGTGACCCAAGGAGATTACCTATACTCGAAGCGTTATATATCCAAGCATTACATCCTAACATCAACAACCAAACTCTGGACCTTCAGATCCTTCCTTCTGCCAAAAGGCACTATCCTACAGGACCTAACGCCGCCCCTCGCCCCCCGGTGCCCTTGACGCAGCCCCCCATGCTACCTCCTTCAGCTTCGTCTTCTGCTGGCGCCACACGTACTACGCAACTTAGGCCACGCCCCTCAACACGCAGCCCATCAGCTTCGACCCCGCCAACCGACCACCACCTTCCCGCATCCAGTGCGCATGCATGACGCGGTCCTCTTTTTTACACTCTTAGAATACCCCTCCACCAATAGCAGACTTTTGCCCCCTGATTTTCGCCTCCTCTGATCCTCCACCCTCTATATATACCCTTCCTGTTTACCTTTTATATCATTCTATCCTTACTTGAAAATGCTGGTTGTCCAGTGAAACGCGTCGTATATCCTGTATCATCAGGTACATTAATGTAACCCTGTACCACCATGAATTTTGCTAATCTCATTCATCTACTTCCTGCCACCCAGCAAAAACTCATCAGAGACCTGGAAACTTTGAATAATAAAAATTCCAACGCAGAAATTGCCATTTCTTTCAACCTCGTATGTATTAAAGAAAATTTATTACCTGGCTTTACTAACATATATATATATATATATATATATACAGTATATATATATATATTATAAGTACCGCCCCTGAGGTGGTATACACTGAGAGAGCTCTGAGGAACATTGATTATTGTAATAGCGGTAGAATAGCGATGTGCAACATTGCTGCAAAGAGAGAGAGAGATTGGTGAGTGGACGGCAGTTAATGATACAAAAGGCTTTCCTTTCTAGTTTGTCTACGAGTGCGGTGTGAGAGTTTCCTCCCCACACATGCGAACAATACTCGATACATGGACGCACTGTGCCATTGTACAGAGCAAGAAGCTGTGCATGGGTAAAGAACCCCTGGAGGCGGTTGAGCATACCCAGCTTCTGGGAAGCTGTTATAGCAAGGGTGGTAATATGGTCTTTTCAAGTGAGATCAGGAGAGAAAGAGATTCCTAGAATGCTGAGATAAGATGAAGGATTGATATAAGGAATAGTCCTGTGGGAGTTCCTTACGGGTAGATAAATGGAGAAATTGGGTTTTGGAAGCATTGAAAGTAACAAGATTTTCTCTTCCCTAAACGGAAATGGTGGATAGATCAGAATTTAAGTGTTTTATGGCATCTTCGTGTGATTTTTTGAGTGCTTGCTTGGTGGGGGAGTTCTGGAAAATTAGTTGAATAGTTTAAGGTAGAATCATCACCATATGAATGGATAGGACTGGAGGTACAGTTGAGAAGATCATTAATGAATAT
The DNA here is from genome assembly GCA_032716605.1 of Paralithodes platypus. NCBI lineage: Eukaryota > Metazoa > Arthropoda > Malacostraca > Decapoda > Lithodidae > Paralithodes > Paralithodes platypus. The sequence continues at coordinate 14,734,634 of CM064531.1, forward strand.
ATGAAAAAAAAATGGAGATAGGACAGAACCCTGAGGAACACCGGAGTTGATAGGTTGAGGAAGTGAACGATGGCTGTCCACAACCGCAGCTATGGAATGGCCAGAAAGGAAATTTGAGATAAATGCACAGATAGAAGGATAGAAACCGAAGGAGGGTAGTTTAGAAATTAGAGATTTGTGCCAGACTCTATGAAAGGACTTCGATATGTCTAGCGCAATAGAAAAGGTCTCACCGAAGTCCCGGAAGGAAGATAACCAAGAGTTAGTAAGACATGAAAGGAGATCCCCAGTAGAGAGGCCCTTAAGGGGAGGTATTTAGTTTGTTCCCTACGTTTTCATCAAGCTTAAAATTACACCTCCTAGACTCCCTTTCAAGATAAATTTGTGCATTTTTCGGTAGAAAAATGTCCAGGTCGGAGGCCGGTTGCTCTTAAATTACAGGCTCGCTATCGCTCGCCAGGAAAAAAATGGCACGGAAGGTCTTAAAATTGACAGAAATGGGGCAAAATGTCTTAAAATGTCAAAACTACTAGGGCGAACGTCTTAAAATCTCAAAAGCAATGGGGCTAAACATGTGGGAGAAACGGGTCCAGAAAAAAATCCCTCAAGTGGAAATCTCCCCTTAAGGAATCCATACTGGTGATCTGAGAGTAGACTATGAGAAGATAAATGCTTTAGAAATTTTGAAGTAAGAATAGTTTCAAAAACTTTGGAGATGCAAGAGATGAGAGCAATTGGACGATAATTGGTGGGTTGACAGCGGTCACCTTTCTTTGGGACAGGTTGAATGAGAGCAATGTGACGCATGTCCAGTGTGAGCATGCTGTACAGAACGCCTAGTCATGCCCCACTCTCGCTAGGATCGTCAGGGCAGGAACTTTGGCTGTAGTCTATGTAGAGTTTCCTAACTTAGTTCATGTGAGCCGTTGTACTATAAGTAATATGAATATGTATTTTGTTTTCATCTGAGTCAACGAGTTCTATTTTATATCATTAGTTATAAGTATTGTGTGTAAAACTTATTTGTAATGATGGGAGAAGCGGCAGCCACAGTTGGGGGTCAGTGGGTGCGCCATGCGGGAGGTGGGCCTAACTCACTAGCACTCCCCCCCCTCCCCCCTCCCCTCAGTGCTAGGAAAGCCTTTGTCTATCCCAGAGGAGAGAGAGAAATTACGTAATGATTGTCAGTGGGCGGTCCTTAGTAGTTCACGTTGGGCTCACTAGAGGGCCGAGTATAAAAAGGGAAGTCTAGCCATTTTTTGATCAGAACTCATTAGGCAGAGCGACTTCTCATTTCCCTTGCTAACTATATATATTCTTCTGACTGATGTGAACTTTCTCTACTACCTTACATTCTTATCTCCTCTTTTCCCTACCCTTTTTAACTTCCATGGTCCCGTTGGTGCAGAGCTAGTCAGCCAACGTATTATCGCTTGAGTTCTCATGAGATACATGCCTATTAGATAGCCTATTTTGGAAGGGTTAACTTAGAATAGGATTGATTTATGTTTGTTGCACTTGTCTATGCATTTCCCTGTGTGTTATTATTATTATTCCTGTATTCTGCTAGTCTAGGTAATGCTAGACTGGGGTAAGGCTTTTCTGTGTTACGAGTTGTTGTTTGATGCAGTGGTTAAGCGATAAACCTGCATACTCGTTTCGGTTGAGTTAATAATTTACAGTGCGTGAAGGCAAGAGCCTAACCACCCTGTATTTTATTAACAGTTTGTTTTTACTTTGTCAAGGAGCCGGGAGAAAACCAGATACAAGGGATCTGGATTTCTCAAAGTGCACTTGTTAGTTTTAACGTAATACTTTAAACAGTTGTGAGGACTTCGCTAGGCTACGAGCCATTTTTGCTCAGTCACTGCTACCTTTTGCCCACAGTACCCCAGCTAGACTTTACTCGATTAGTAGATACAGAATAGTATTGAAGCTTTCCTTATGTATGATATTGTTTAAGCACTATTGATTTCATGTGTTGCAAGCTTGGCTACTTTAGTGATTAGTGGCCCACGAGCACAATCCGATTAGGCTATTGCCGTTGCATTTGCGGAGTACTTCTTTTTAATGTTTGCCATTTACTATTGCATATTCTTTTAATTATTCTTATGCCAATTTAAACCTTTAATAGTATTTAATTGCCAGTGTTTTTCTTATTGAATTACTGTTCAAAATCCGATACGTACTTCTTACGAGCATCCGAGAAGCATCTAACTTTTTTCAGAAGATTCCTTGCTCGATGCTTAAGGACTATTAATTAACGTAACGTAATAGTGCCGATCCGAAGTAGAGGGTGGAGGACTTCTTAAGTTCTTAGTCAAGGGTGGATTACTTCGGCTTCGGCCAACACTATTCTTTGGTGTTGTTGTTTCTTACTTCTTTGTTTGATTGTTGACCAGACTAGAGAATTCCTGTCTCTTTATTAGTCTGTTGTTGAACACTAGTACCGAGTTCTTGTATACCCCGTTATAGCAGATTGAACTCTGGAGGGTATTGGTGTTTTTTGTTCGGCTGGCAGTACTCAGGGGTTGGGATCGTGTGTTTCCGTTGTGGCAGCGAGCCGTATTCAAGTCCTGATTGAGAGCCCTTGTGTACCCGAGTGCCAGGTCGTAACAAATGGCGACCTTGCTTAGGATTTTGTGAACAGTATAAATTTTTGCAGAGTTGTACAACATTTGTTTGTTTGTATTTTAGCGTGCATATTGAAGAATATTTTTTTTTGTATGGCAATTAGTAAAGCATTTAAGAGACTCCAGTTAATTTAGTAATTAGTGCTTGCATAGGAAGTTTAACACTTTTGTCTCGAGAATTTTTTTGTGGACTTCAGTATGTCGTGCATTAGCACTGACGATGAGCGAGAGATGCCATTTGAAGGTGTGCCGTTAGTAACCAGTGAGGAGGATGCTAGAGTTTTTGTGAGTAAGCGGTACCACGTGACGGAGGAGAGGCTGACTGGGGTGGATGTTTGTGGCTTGCACCTGATAGCCAAGGTTTTGGGCATTTCCAATGTAGTAGGGATGTCCAAGGGGGAGCTGATTTCCTGGGTGTTGCGTGGGCGACATGGGGTTTCGGAGGAGAGGGCGTTTTGGGGGGTTCCTCCCCAGATCCCCTCTCACTCGACTCCCACAGTGCCGTCCACTCAGTTACCGGAGGTTAGCACTCTCCCACAGAGGGATGAGAATTGGCAGATTGGAGTGCCCTCGGGTGGTGCACATGGTGGTTCCCCAGTTTTTGCCCCCCCTCCTTCAGTAGTGGCAGCTCCCTCTTCCTGCCTGTCTCCAGATATGGTATTTAGACTTGAGCTTGCTAAGATTGAGGCTAGGAAGCAGGAGATTGAGGCTAGGAAGCAGGAGGATGAGACCAGGAGGCAGGAGAATGAGACCAGGAGGCAGGAGGATGAGACGAGGAGGCATGAGATTGAGGTTAGGAGGCATGAGGCTGAGCTTAGGTACGACTCGGAGAAATATTGTGCTAAATTAGATTTAGATAAGTCTCGTGCAGAGTCGACAGGGACTTGGATGGGCCGTGAGGGCCAAGTAAGAGAACAGTCCTTGGCCCAATTAGTCAAATTGGTGCCGGTATTTAGTGAAACTGAAGTCACAGAATTTTTAATCGTTTTGAGAAGAAATGTAGGGAGCATAATTGGCCTGAAGAGAAGTGGGCAGCTCTAGTCTCCTCAAGACTTACGGGTAAGGGTCTGAAGGCTTATGATGCACTGCCTTTAGAGTCTTGCATTGACTACCCAGAATTGAAGAGAGCTGTCCTACGGGCATACGAGTTGCAACCGGAAACATATCGATTGAAGTTTCGGGGTGTTACAAAGACTAGGGAGGCGACCTTTCTTGAACATGCCCGGGACTTAAAAGATGCACTTAAAAACTAGACACGTTCTGAGAAAGCTGAGACGGCCGAACAGTTGACTGAGCTGTTTCTGCTCGAGCAGTTTTATAAGTGTACTGGTGCAGAAATTACTTTAACTATTAACACCTTACGAGCGGCCTATGCGGTTTATTTATGTGTACCGCACAGCGGGGTGTTTTTAGCCAAAATAGGGCTGTTTACGTGATCATTTTCATGCCTAAATAAGACCCAGAACGTAAAACAAGTACCTATCCCTGAAAGGGCATAAACAGAGCTTTCGAATGACACCATAACGATCCTTGTATGATGGATAGTTTTCTTGCAATAACCGTGCAACGCGAGTGCAAAAAGCAGGTAATTCGGTACTTTCAGTACATAATTGAGTATGTAGCGAGTGAGAGAGGGAGGAGGGAGCTGAGATTTGTGTCAGTAGGTTCGCCGCGGTGGTCTGGAGCAGTCATACGCTCGCTAGTCTCCTGCCACCACTTGTCTCTCTCTCTCAGCCACATTACGTGCTGAAATTGCCACTCGACCTATGTCGAGCGCCGCCACATAGTCCAGCTTTATTTAACTCGACTTATGTTGCTCGCCGCTAAATAAGGGTTAAAGAAAAGAACCCAAAAACTCTACAGGAGGCAGCTGAGATGGCTGACCTCCGGCTATCACTAATTCGTGGGTGCGGGTCTGCCCAGCGTAGTGAGGCAGGTAACAAGGGGCGTGACGCCCCACCCCCCCGAGTTAGTGATATACCTTATGCAAACAAGTACAAGAGCCATGATACCAAGACTGACCACAAGACTAGCACCGTTCCATTTAAGAAGGGGCCGGGCCCTTCCCAGTACCAAGGGAAGCCCAAAGGGGAGTTGGAGTGTTATCATTGTCATAAAAAGGGGCACTTTGCAAGAGTCTGTCCTAGCAAACCACCTACAGCAGCTGTGTCTTTGGCCTGCAACATTGGTGTGTCTCCGAAGTCATCTGAGTTTGCCTGGGGCAGTTCGTCAGAGGCTGAGGCACAGCCAATGCAGAAGCACCTGGGAGGCTCGAACCCTGCTCAGGATGTTTTTTGCGACCATAGAGGGCGGGGTTGCGTGATGTGGGCGGGGCGCAAGCATGGAGTAGAGGTCTTGCGTGATACAGGTGCTTCCCAGACTCTGATGAAAAACTTGACTGGCTACCCTATAAACGCGGCTCGGGTGGTAGTGGTGCAGGGTATTAATGCAACTCGGTCATACCCGCTGGTGCGGTTGGAGTTGGAGGTGGATGGTGTGGCACGTGAATTGGATGTCGGGATTGTGGAGAAACTGCCAGTGGAGGGCGTCGACCTTCTTCTCGGCAACGACTTTGCAATGCCCGCTTCTGAGGTTCTACCCTTAGTCGTTGCCGAGAGGCCGGCCGACGTGAGTAGGGAAGAGCAAGAGTGGGACGAGCGGTGCCAGACACAACCCATGGCGTGTGTTGTCACCCGAGCTCGGGCAGCTAAAGTGTCACAGCCTAGTCCTCCGTCTTCAGACCAGCGGAGGAACGATCAACAGGAGGAGGCTAAAGCTGGAGTGGGTTTTAAGAGTTTTGACTCGGCGGCTCTCCTGGGTGATTCAGTATTAGCACCATTACTTAATTCTGGAGTAGCCCCTGGGCCTGTCATCGAGAGTGACGAGGTTGGGCATGACGAGTCTCCACGACAGCAACGTTATGTACATCGAGAGAGACAGAGGGAGCAGCCCAGTATCGGGGAAGGTCATGCATTGCTCCGGGAGCAGTTAGATCGCTTGGCACCCTCAGATATACATCGGTTGCAACTAGAGGACCCTGAGCTCCAAACGTGTGCTAATGGAGCTGTAGAGCTCGACGAGGACGGCGATGCACAGCCAGGAGATTTTTTTTATTTAGAAGGCATCCTTATAGGCGTTTTCAAGACCCTAAACGTAGTTGGCAAAAGGGGTCCGGAGTAGTGGACCAGTTGGTGGTGCCACGGGAGTGCAGGGATAGCCTACTGAGGTTGGCGCATGACACACCACTGGCAGGACATCTAGGGGTGAGAAAAACGGTGGCGGCTTTGGGGAAATTGTTTTGGTGGCCGGGGATGAAGTCTCATGTGCAGTCATGGATAAACTCCTGTGATATTTGTCAACGTGTCGGGAAACCGAACCAAGTTATTCCTAAGGCTCCGTTACACCCTATTCCTGTGATTGGGCCAACCTTTAGTAAAATTATTGTTGACATGGTTGGTCCACTCCCTCCCACTAAGGCGGGAAATAAATTTTTGTTAACCATAATGGATGTTGCCACTAGATTCCCCGATGCATACCCTATGAAAAATGGAATGGCTAAGACGGTAGTCAGTAACTTGTTGTGGTACTTCTCAAGGTACGGGTACCCGGAGGAGATTCAGTCTGATCAGGGATCTAATTTCACCTCCAACATGTTCAAGTAAACAATGCAACAGCATGGGATACGAGCAGTAGTATCGTCAGCGTATCACCCTGAGAGTCAAGGGGTGCTTGAGCGGTGGCATGCTACACTTAAAAGCATGCTCAGGTGTTATTGTGCTGACAACGGTATGGATTGGGATCTTGGATTGCCTTATGTGCTGTTTGCTGCTCGGGAGGTACCTGGTGAGAGCCTGGGATTTAGTCCAAACGAGCTGATTTTTGGACACCGTGTCAGGGGCCCCCTTAACATGCTGAAAGAAATTTGGGAGGGGACTGTGCAGCCTTGTCCATTATTAAAGTATGTGCTTGAAAGCCGTGAGCGCATGCTTAAGAGTCTGGAGATGGCAGGTAGAAATTTGACAGAATCACAAGCTTTGATGAAGGACAGGTATGATCGCAAAGTGAGGCTCCGGAAGTTCACTGTAGGACAAGAGGTATTAATTTTGTTGCCTTTGGTTGGTAACCCCCTCTCTGCGAAGTACACTGGACCTTATAAAATTGTAGAAAAAATTTCAGACTTAGATTACCTTGTTGCCACTCCAGACAGGAGGAAAAAGAACCAGTTATGTCACGTGAACCTTATTAAAGAGTATGTGAGGCGCCCCTCTGAGCCTCTCACTGTCCCTGTGTTGGCTTGTTGCGGCCGTGGTGGAGAAGGAGAGGGGGACAGTCAAGCTTCAGAGGAGGATAGCTGGGATCAACATGTTTCAGCGGATCAGTGGGCGGGGAACTCGAGCCTAAGGGCTGACGAGGCTATAGCTCATTTGCCTGAGCCGCAGTTTGATGCTATCCGTCAGTTGTTCGGTTCATACCCCACTGTATTTGCTGAACACCCAGGCCTCACTACTCAGGCTATGCATGATGTTGACGTGGGGGACCATCTACCCTTTAAGTCAATCCCGTACCGTGTGCCCCCCATAAAACTACCAGCTCTGAGGGATGAGTTGGAGTATATGCTCGGTAGAGGGTTGATAGAGAAAGGCACAGTTAAGTGGACTTCCCCTGTAACACTGCAGCCTAAGCCAGATGGCAAGGTACGCTTTTGTATTGATTTCCGTAGGTTAAACGGTTTGACTCCAACTAACCCATATCCTCTTCCTCGGGTTGATGATAGTGTTGACAAAATTGGTAATGCTCGTTTTTTGTCTAAAGTAGATTTAGTAAAAGGTTACTGGCAAGTACCTTTGTCCGAGCGTGCTAAAGAGGTATGTGGTTTTGTTGTGGACGGGAGTACCTACCGGTGCAATGTTATGCCTTACGGACTTAAGAATGCACCAGCAACGTTTCAGAACCTGATGAATGAAATTGTAAAGGACATTCCAAATTGCACCGTATATTTGGACGATGTAATCATTTATGATGACGACTTTGAGAGCCATTGTGAGCACCTTGAGACCTTGTTCCGGAAACTTAGTGAAGCAGGTCTGGTAGTAAATTTGGCAAAGTGTGACTTCGTAAAAGCCACTGTGCAGTACCTTGGGTTTGTAGTGGGAAGGGGACAGGTGTGCCCTCCTCAGAACAAGGTACAGGCTATCAATAAATTTCCGCACCCAACAACTAAGAAGCAGATTATGAGATTCTTGGGTATGATAGGCTACTACAGACGCTTCATAAAAGGTTACTCAACGGTGTTGGCACCTCTCACAGATTTGTTATCTAAAGACAAAAAGTTTTTGTGGGCACCTGAGTGTGAAAAGGCTTTCACTTTGGTGAAACATTTGCTATGTACTCACCCGATACTCAGGGCCCCAGACTTTAACAGGCCTTTTCAGCTGGCAACAGATGCTAGTGGTGTAGGGGCTGGTGCCGTCTTGCTACAGACAGACAATGAAGGTGTGGAACACCCAGTAAGTTTCTTTTCTAAGAAGTTCAATGCTGCACAAAAGAACTATTCTACAATAGAAAAGGAATTACTGGCGATTGTGCTGTCGCTCAGGCACTTCGAGGTGTATGTTCCAGCCTATGGCCCAGTCGTGGTTATCTACACTGATCATCACCCTTTGAGATTCCTGAATCAATTTCACAATCGCAATATGAGACTGACCAGGTGGTCTTTGATGTTGCAGGAGTATAACCTGGACATCCGTCATATTGCTGGATGTGACAATGTGATCGCGGATTGTTTATCAAGGGTGGATGATCAGTCGTAGGCTATCACAGGTGTGTGGGTTTGAGTGGAGGAAAATAGGCTGCCCTTATAGTGCAGCCGGGAAAAATATATTAAAATATAAAAATCATATAAAAACTCTTTCTTTTGATATAGGTAATCGTATAAGTTTGTCATAGCCTATAGAGTTTGAGTAGTCCACGAACTATCAAACGGCTGAGCTGCTGTAAGCTCGCTCTGGGAGCATGATATTGTGTCTTTTTGCTATTGTTGGGAGGAGTTATAAAATGTGAATTTTTGGTTAATAATAAGATGTGTTTTGGTGATAAACTCAGCTTTGTTTTAGTGCCATGCGGTCGCTGGGCGTGAGGGGCTTGATGGGGTTCTGTGTTTGTCAGATTTTAGCTCAGGGTTGAGCAAGTAAAATCTTGGGGGAGGTGTGACGCATGTCCAGTGTGAGCATGCTGTACAGAACGCCTAGTCATGCCCCACTCTCGCTAGGATCGTCAGGGCAGGAACTTTGGCTGTAGTCTATGTAGAGTTTCCTAACTTAGTTCATGTGAGCCGTTGTACTATAAGTAATATGAATATGTATTTTGTTTTCATCTGAGTCAACGAGTTCTATTTTATATCATTAGTTATAAGTATTGTGTGTAAAACTTATTTGTAATGATGGGAGAAGCGGCAGCCACAGTTGGGGGTCAGTGGGTGCGCCATGCGGGAGGTGGGCCTAACTCACTAGCACTCCCCCCCCTCCCCCCTCCCCTCAGTGCTAGGAAAGCCTTTGTCTATCCCAGAGGAGAGAGAGAAATTACGTAATGATTGTCAGTGGGCGGTCCTTAGTAGTTCACGTTGGGCTCACTAGAGGGCCGAGTATAAAAAGGGAAGTCTAGCCATTTTTTGATCAGAACTCATTAGGCAGAGCGACTTCTCATTTCCCTTGCTAACTATATATATTCTTCTGACTGATGTGAACTTTCTCTACTACCTTACATTCTTATCTCCTCTTTTCCCTACCCTTTTTAACTTCCATGGTCCCGTTGGTGCAGAGCTAGTCAGCCAACGTATTATCGCTTGAGTTCTCATGAGATACATGCCTATTAGATAGCCTATTTTGGAAGGGTTAACTTAGAATAGGATTGATTTATGTTTGTTGCACTTGTCTATGCATTTCCCTGTGTGTTATTATTATTATTCCTGTTTTCTGCTAGTCTAGGTAATGCTAGACTGGGGTAAGGCTTTTCTGTGTTACGAGTTTTTGTTTGATGCAGTGGTTAAGCGATAAACCTGCATACTCGTTTCGGTTCAGTGAAGCCTAGGTTGTCTTCGCGGCTGACTGTGTTGAGTTAATAATTTACAGTGCGTGAGGGCAAGAGCCTAACCACCCTGTATTTTATTAACAGTTTGTTTTTACTTTGTCAAGGAGCCGGGAGAAAACCAGATACAAGGGATCTGGATTTCTCAAAGTGCACTTGTTAGTTTTAACGTAATACTTTAAACAGTTGCGAGGACTTCGCTAGGCTACGAGCCGTTTTTGCTCAGTCACTGCTACCTTTTGCCCACAGTACCCCAGCTAGACTTTACTCGATTAGTAGATACAGAATAGTATTGAAGCTTTCCTTATGTATGATATTGTTTAAGCACTATTGATTTCATGTGTTGCAAGCTTGGCTACTTTAGTGATTAGTTGCCCACGAGCACAATCCGAGTAGGCTATTGCCGTTGCATTTGCGGAGTACTTCTTTTTAATGTTTGCCATTTACTATTGCATATTCTTTTAATTATTCTTATGCCAATTTAAACCTTTAATAGTATTTAATTGCCAGTGTTTTTCTTATTGAATTACTGTTCAAAATCCGATACGTACTTCTTACGAGCATCCGAGAAGCATCTAACTTTTTTCAAAAGATTCCTTGCTCGATGCTTTTAAGGACTATTAATTAACGTAACGTAATAGTGCCGATCCGAAGTAGAGGGTGGAGGACTTCTTAAGTTCTTAGTCAAGGGTGGATTACTTCGGCTTCGGCCAACACTATTCTTTGGTGTTGTTGTTTCTTACTTCTTTGTTTGATTGTTGACCAGACTAGAGAATTCCTGTCTCTTTATTAGTCTGTTGTTGAACACTAGTACCGAGTTCTTGTATACCCCGTTATAGCAGATTGAACTCTGGAGGGTATTGGTGTTTTTTGTTCGGCTGGCAGTACTCAGGGGTTGGGATCGTGTGTTTCCGTTGTGGCAGCGAGCCGTATTCGAGTCCTGATTGAGAGCCCTTGTGTACCCGAGTGCCAGGTCGTAACAGCAAACTTCCAGCAAGAGGGGAAGACATTAGAGGAGAGACATAGACGAAACAGTTTTCCTAGGCAGGGGATCAACACGGAAGCACAGTTTTTTAGAACAACAGGAGGAACACCGTCCGGACCGTACGCCTTCTTAGAATTTAGCCCAGAGAGGGTAGAATGTACATCTTTAGAAGAGATTAGGATATTGGGCATAAGTATGAGAGAGGGGGTGGAGAGGGAGGAATAGCACCGGAATCATCCAAGGTGGAGTTTTTAGCGAAAGTTTGGGCGAAGAGTTCAGCTTTGTCAGAGAAAGAAGTGACGGTGGTGCCGTCAGAGTGGAAAAAGAGAGGGAAAGACGAGGAAGAAAATTGTTGGAGAGATTTTTGGCTAGATGTCAGAAAGCTTGGGAAGAGCTAGAGTTGGATAGTTCAGTGCAATTATTATTGATGAAAGAGTGTTTGGCGAGTCGAAGAACAGATTTGGCTTGATTCCGGGCAGAAAAATAGGTAGTATGAGATTCTTGAGTTTGAAGGCGACGGTACCGTTTGAATGATTCCTCCTTGTTGCGGACAGCAGTAGAACGAGCGTGAGTAAACCAAGATTTTTTAGCAATAGACTGAGAGAAAGAAAATGGAATGTATGCCTCCATGCCCGAGAGGATTACCTCGGTAATGCGTTCAGCACTCTCCGAGGGTCCTCGGCCACGGAAGCAGAAGTCATTCCATTGGAAATCAAAGAAGTACTGCCGGAGAGCCTCCCAGTCGGCAGCGCCAAAGTGCCACAAGCGCCGCCGGCTGGGAGGTCCGAGTGGCTGTACCGGAGAGATAGGACAGGTGACAGAGATAAGTTTATGGTCGGAGGAGCTCAAAGGAGAGAAAAGATATATAGTACAAGCAGAAGGGTTAGAATATAGAAATAAGTCAAGAATGATGGGCCGATCTCTGAAGCGATCCGGGATACAGGTTGGTTGCTGGACTAACTGCTCTAGGTCATTTAGGATAGAGAAGATGTAGGCTTGTTCACCAGGTTGGTTAGTGGAAAAAGAGGAAAGCCATTGGCGGTGGTGAACGTTGAAATCTCCTTGGATGGAGATTTCTAAGAAAGGAGAGATGGATAGAATGTGTTCCACTTTAGAAGTTAAATAGTCAAAGAATTTTGGATAGTCAGTAGAATTAGGGGAGAGATAAACAGTGCAGAAATAGTTAGTTTGAGAGTGACAAGAAATCTTTAGCCAGAGAGTTTAGAACTCAGAAGAGTCAAAGTTGCGAACACGAGAGAAAGCGAGATTGTTGCGCACACAACATCCACCTTTGGCTTGAAACTGAGGATAGAGATAGTAGGAGGATACAGAGAAGGGTTTGCTGTCAGTAGTCCTAGACACCTGAGTTTCGGTGAGAAAGTGAATATCAGGGTTGGCAGAGGAGAGGTGGTGTTCCACACAGTGGAAGTTAGAGGAAAGGCCACGAGTGTTGCATAAATTGATAGTAAGAGTAGAAAGTAGCGGTCCAGAACACATCTTTTGCCTCATGTTGTATGTGTTTATAAATATATTTTCTATTGATGTTATGTGTTTACTATTCAGGTCGACCACTGCAGCACAATACAATGCTAGGGGAATTTCTCCAATTCCGTTTATTGTTTTTCTGTGTATTCATGAATAATATTATATAAGAAAGTAATTCCAACCTCACACTCCACACAAACTAAGAACATAAAATTGAGGGTATGTCTTACATTAAAGATAACCGATCATAGGAATGGCATATAATACAACGTGATTAGATTATGCTATTTAATTATATTATTTAAAACATCTGTAAATTGTGGAGCATCAGACGTCAGACGGCCAACCCCGTTATACTGGTCATCTTGAAAGTGGCTGCTCCACACACCACGGGACTTAGTTCAGCTTTATCAGGTGTTTTCGTCTTCAGTTTGAAGTCAAGGTTCTTGAGCCATAACAAAACATCTGCAATTATACAAATGCCACCATTTATGGGTCAGCTATTTACCAAGATGATGTCTCTGGAATATGTATTCAGTCAGCCATGATTATACACTCGTATGTGAGTATACCATATACTGTATACTCGTAGATACCCTCTACTTATGACTAAGCACTTCACCTTACCTTTGGGAAAGAAGTGAAATATTAATTTCTTTTGCTTCCGCCTTGTATTTTCCACAAACAACACAGCTGTGACCGTGTTGTTTTGGTGCCGTGTTTGTATCTGCCGCCACGCCATCTGGCAGCTCCCAGTGACATTTTGTAAGTGTGCAGACGATGAACCACCGATGGCACAGCCATCTTCAGGGGTGCTTGGTCAAGACTAGGGATCAATTGGGAGCTCGTTTAAGAGCTTTCTCCTTACTTCTATTCTCCTTGACTTCTGGAGGTGAGATTCCCAGTCCCAACCGCCATGGGCTATCTGCGCCACAAAGTGAAGGGCGATGGGGTCGTCACATCCCTACACACATGTGTGTGTGTGAGAGAGAGAGAGAGAGAGAGAGTGAGAGTGTGTGTGTGTGTGTGTGTGTGTGTGCATGTGTGTTTGGCTATCAACTACCCGTGTCATAATAAAATATCATACCTATCTCGCCTGTTAACGTCACTTTACAGGTGAGCGCTATCAATCCCTGCTTTTATATCCGGTACATTGGTTCTATTTTTATGTATCGTGTCCAGGGTCTTATCTTTTATACTGTAGTCGTTGTTTTTGTTTATTAATGATTATTTTGTTCACTAGGCGAAAAATTAAATCCTTAATCAGCTGATTCATGAAAAGTTAACCCATGCAGTACCGGTGACGTCCATTCCAACGTATTTGGACAACTATTAGACGATTTTATCCAGCTTAGCAAGGACGTGTACCAATGAAAAGGCTGCAGACTATCTCAAGCAATCATTTTAGCTACCCTATATCCTTTCGAAGCTTCATAAAATCGCCTAATTATAGCTAAAAAGACATCACCGGCACTAAAAGGGTTAATGGATAATATGAGACTAATATGTGTCTGCTTCATAGTAATTACAAGTTATCATAATTAACCCTCTCAAGATCCGATGACTCATTTATTTTCTGTTGTCTGGCTATTATTTGTTTATGATTAGGAAGGGTATATGGAAGTCAGAGGGTTATTAGGAAGGGTATATGGAAGTCAGAGGGTTATTAGGAAGGGTATATGGAAGTCAGAGGGTTATTAGGAAGGGTATATGGAAGTCAGAGGGTTATTAGGAAGGGTATATGGAAGTCAGAGGGTTATTAGGAAGGGTATATGGAAGTCAGAGGGTTATTAGGAAGGGTATATGGAAGTCAGAGGGTTATTAGGAAGGGTATATGGAAGTCAGAGGGTTATTAGGAAGGGTATATGGAAGTCAGAGGGTTATTAGGAAGGGTATATGGAAGTCAGAGGGTTGTTGTTGTTGTTGTTTTTCCCCAAGCTGCCTGGCCGAACAGCCCCAAGGCCCCGAGCAAGGCCAAGGCCACAACCGAGCGCCCCCACAGAACCCTCCCCGCCGACCACAATAAAGCCGGGGTGACCGAAGCCACTTCACGGCGGGGAGCTGAGGAGGGTGCGGAAACGCCCGGGAAACCAAAGCCCCACCCAGGGCCCTGTGCCCCTCAGCAATTATGAAGAGAAAGTTGAGGGGCAAAGGAAAGTTGTGACGCTTTGGCTTCCAATCTTGGTAGATTAGGAGGTCAATCCACGCAAGAGACGCCGTCACTTGAGATCTAGAAAATATATAAGTAAAAGGAACAGTCAGAGTAAGCTATGGGTATGGCAGAGATCGCTCAGTTCTCACTCTGATAGACCAGCCCATCACCAGTCAGAGGGTTATTAGGAAGGGTATTTGTAAGTCAGAGGATTATTAGGAAGGGTATTTGTAAGTCAGAGGATTATTAGGAAGGGTATTTGTAAGTCAGAGGGTTATTAGGAAGGGTATATGGAAGTCAGAGGGTTATTAGGAAGGGTATATGGAAGTCAGAGGGTTATTAGGAAGGGTATATGGAAGTCAGAGGGTTATTAGGAAGGGTATATGGAAGTCAGAGGGTTATTAGGAAGGGTATATGGAAGTCAGAGGGTTATTAAGAAGGGTATATGGAAGTCAGAGGGTTATTAGGAAGGGTATATGGAAGTCAGAGGGTTATTAGGAAGGGTATATGGAAGTCAGAGGGTTATTAGGAAGGGTATATGGAAGTCAGAGGGTTATTAGGAAGGGTATATGGAAGTCAGAGGGCTATTTAAGATAGTCTGTACCGGTACCCTCTTTATTCCCCCCAGATTCTTCCTAAGATACATACAATCTAGTAATGATAGCCATAATAAATAATCAAAATGCGGCATAATCCTCAAGGGGTTAACCCCTTCAGTACCGGTAACATCCTTTTAACTTTATTCTGGCTACTATTAGCCGATTGTATTCAGTTCCATTAAATCCTCCAGCAATGAACAGGTTTCGGACTATCTCACTTAACTATATCCTTCTTACACTGCACATACTCGTCTAAATAGAGCTAGAATACAATTAAAAAGACGTCGCCGGTATAATACGGCGACGTCTTTTTCATTCTATTCTAGCTCTATTTAGACGAGTTTGTGTTGTTAAAGAAGGATATGTGGTAGTAAAAAGGAATAAGTGAGATAGTTCAAAGCCTTTTACTTGCCCGAGGCACTTTTTAAACTGAATAACATCGTCTAAATATAACCGTAATATAATTAAAATTATGTCGCTGGTACAGTAGAGGTTACTCACCCATTATTATTGAAGGAACTATTGATTCTAAGGAGCGTGTTGTCAGGGTACCAATATATAATTAACCCCTTCTGTATCGGCGACGATTTTTTCAATATATTCTGGCAACTATTGGACGATATTATTCAGTTTAGGAAGGATCTGTGGTAGCTAAAAGGATTGAATGAAAGTGTATACCCATTTAATTGCTAACGGACCTCCCTAAGCTGAATAAAATCATCCAATAGTTGCCAGAATATACGATAAGGACGTCACCGGTATAGAAAGGGTGAAATAGTAGCTTTTAGAAGGCAAGACTCTGCCGATTACTACATCGTAAGTCAGTATTCATATACATTTATCTACTGGCTCGATTTTCTGGCCCCCCTTCTCCCTCATATTTAGCCCCATTAGCTTTCAGATAGTAAGACGTTCGGCCCATTAGTTTGTCGATTTTACGACTTCTTGCACAATTTCTTCGTTACTATTAAGGGTTTTCGAGCCATTTAGGTGTCGATTTTTCCTAGCGAGCGAAAGCAAGCCTGTAATTTAAGAGGAATCAGCCTTCGGCCGGGACATTTTGTTACCGAAAAAAATGTACAAAATTGGGGATGTTTTCTTAAGCTTGATGGAGGTCTAGGGAGGAAACTAAAAACAGATAATTACCAAATTTATGAATCAACCAATATATAAACCCTCCCCCCTTAGCAATTAACAAAGTTATTAGTAAATTATGCAAAACTCTATATTTGGGTCTTATTTACTAGTTTGTAGAGATTAGGTTTCAAATTAACAATTGATCCCAAGAGCTCTATCAAGCTAAACAAAAGAAAAAATAAATCTAATAATAATAAAAATCTGTCTATCTATCTATCTATATGCACTGGCACATAACCCCACTTTTGTATTGTTTAATTTATTTATATATACAGTATATATAAATATTTTTTGTATCGGGGGTGTCTGACACAAGACAGAGCCCGAACAAGGACAAATCTCCCGGAGAGGCTCCGATTTCCGCAGGCAAACCCGCAGCAGAGTACCACAATGCCCGCCCACCATCCATCCAAGCGTACCCTTCATTTCTACCAGCTCCCCGGGCCAGGCGCCTGACGGACTAGTAACTATTCCAACTGGGGCCCGACCCTCTCTCCCAAACGACCGCGTTTACAATCATCTATTCATTAGCATTGTCCATTCGTTCCTATTTACTACCACTTCTCTTGCCTGATCTATAGTCATTCCTCTATCTTTCAATGCTTGTCCTACACAGTTTCTCCATCTCAATGGAGGTCTTCCTACCCCTCTACCTTCCCTTGTATATGACTCACATAACCTCTTTGTAAGCCTTTCATCTTCCATTCGCTCAACATGTCCATACCAGCTCAGCACTCTTCTGTCCAGTCTGGCCGACAAATGTTCCTGCTGCCTCATTCTCCTACATACCTCTTCATTCCTCAATCTGTCTCTAAGAGTCACTCCACACATACTGTACTCGTCAAGCAGCTCATCTCCATTACATCCAGCTTTCTTATCTCCTTATTTTTTAGAGCCCATGTCTCAGACCCATACATCATTGTTGGTGCAACTATCCCTTGATAAATTGCACTTTTAATTTTCTTTCTGAGATTTCTCACCTTCCACATACTTCCCATTGCTCCGAAAATTTTCCTTCCTTCACATACTCTCTGTTTTACCTCCATTTCCATACCTCTATTCCTGCTTATCCTTCCTCTTAAATATTTAAAACACTCCACTTGTTAAAGTATTTCCCCATCCATCCTCACATCTAGATTCACTCTACGAGCATCTCTATTACACACCATCACTTTACTTTTATTGACGTTCACCCTCAGCTTCCTCCTCCCACAAACCACACCAAACTCTTTGACTACTCGCTGCAGTTGCTCCTCAGAGTCTGCCACCAATGCTGTGTCATCAGCAACCAGCAACTGAGTCAACTCCCAATCTCTAGCATTCTTACCTACTAAACCCAATCCTCTAACCATAGTTGTTGTTGTTGTTGTTGTTGTTCCCCAAGCTGCCTGGCCGAACAGCCCCAAGGCCCCGAGTAAGGCCAAGGCCATAAACGAGCGCCCCCACAGAACCATAGTTATTGTTGTTGTCGTTCCCTAAGTTGCCTGGCCGAATAGCTCCGAGTCCCTAAGTAAGGCCATGGCCACGGTCGGGCTTTCCCACAGAGCTCTCAAGGAGTGTAGATTGTGTTGTTGGTGTAAGTGATTGTGTGAAATGCAGTCTTCTATGATGTGTTTAGTGGTATGAGGTGCTGTGTTACATCCTGGGAAGGTGTCGACGACTAAGTCATCCAGTCACTTCTGATAGCTCAGAAGAGCTGGATGGTGCCCGCATTTCAGTCTGGCCAGGTGGACTCTGTCCCCGCGAGGAAGGGAGGATTCAGAAGGATGGATTTCAGGAGGTCGTGCCTGCATCTGCGTGTTGTCTATGAGTGATTGGATGGAACGACGAGAAATATGAGTATGGATGTGCTTCTGGAAGCTGGTTTAGGGTGGGCAGGGGGGGATAGAAGACTCTATTTGAGTGTGATACCGTGTGCTAGGTGCTGTTTTGATATGTCTTGGTGTCTGTGGGTGTGTTGCCATGTAGTGTAGTAGGTGGTGTTGGTTTGTGGAGGCTGCTGCCAGGAATTGAGTGCCTCTCATGTCCAGATAGTCATTTACTTTGAGGACTTTGGTTTCTTGATGTAGGTGATCTGTAGGTGTAGTAGCTGTGCAGCCTGTGATGATTTTTAGGGCTTTATTTTTAATAATCTGTAAGGTCTTGTGATGTGTTTCAGCTAGGTTAGAAAACCAGGCAGGGTTTGCATATTCCATCACTGATCTTATGTATTGTTTGTAAACTGTGGTGGTGGTTTCTTTGTTGTGTCCAAATTTTGTGTGGGCAAGTAACCTGAGGGCGTTAAGTCTGGGAGTCCGTTTATTTTTCATGTTTGTGGTATTCTGTTTGAATGTCATTAGAGTATCATATGTTACTCCTAGAATTTTGGGTGAGGGTGTGTGTGTTAGAGGTGTGTTGTTTATGGTGAGTTGCGGGGTGTATTTGTGTCCTGCTGTCCAGCTTGTGAGGAGGGTTGTGCTAGATTTGGCTGGGGATAAATTGAGTCTGTTTGTAGTGCACCAGTCATGTAATGTGTTGAGATAGGGTTGAAGGAGACGTGTTGCTGTGTCTAGGTTTTGGTGTGTGCATGTGAGTGTTATGCCATCTGCGTAGGAGGCTAAGTTTATGTGGGGTGTATTGGGTGTATTTATATCATGCATGTACATATGGAAGAGTTCGGATGACAGGACAATCCTGGCGGGACTCCGTTTGGGAAATTTCTGGTGCTAGATGACTGACCGGCAAAAGAAACATGTGCACATGTGCCTGCTAGGAAGTTGGCCAGCTACCTTTTTGTGTTGTTGTGCATGTTTGTGTCGTAGATTTTGTTTGTTAGGCTGTTGCAGGGGATGGCATCGAAGGCCTTACTAATGTTGAGTGTGGCAAGTAATGATCAGTGTGGTGGTCTGGCTGAGTTGATGCCATCAAAAGCTCATTTTGTAAGGTCTGTAAGAAGAGTGCAGTGGCCTGAAGCCATGTTGTGTTGTTGTTGTTGTTGTTCCCTAAGCTGCCTGGCCGAACAGCCCCGAGTCCTTAAGGAAGGCCATGGCCATGGTCGGGCTCTCCCACAAAGCTCTCAAATAGTGTAAATTGTGTTGTTGGCGTAAGTGGTTGTGTGAAATGCAGTCTTCTATGATGTGTTTTATGGTATGGGGTGCTGTGTTACAACCCGAGCAGGTGTCAACGACGGAGTCATCCAGTCTCTTCTGATAGCTCAGAAGAGCTGGATGGTGTCCGCATCTCAGCCTGGCCAGGTGGACTCTGTCCTCGCGAGGAAGGGAGGATTCAGAAGGATGGATTTCGGGAGGTCGTGCTTGCAGCTGCGTGTTGTCTATGAGTGAGTGGATGGAACGGCGAGTGATATGAGTATGGATGTGCTTCCGGAAGTTAGTTTGGGGTGGGCAGGGAGGGAGAGAAGACAGTATTTGTGTGTGATAGCGTGTGCTGGGTGTTGTTTTGATATTTCTTGGTGTCTGTGGGTGTGTTGCCATGTAGTATAGTGGGTGGTGTTGATTCGTGGAGGCTGCTGACAGGAATTGAGTGCCTCTCATGTCATGTTGTGTTGGAGCTAGGGGTAGAGCGTGTGTAGTCAGTTGTAGTACAAGGCATTCTATGACTTTGGAGGGGGTGCACAGGAGTGTGATATCGCAGTGAGAGGAGGGTAGCGTGGGGTCTTTGTTGGGTTTAGGAAATGTAATGATGACACCATGCTTCCAGATGTCTGGTATTGTGTTGTGTGAATAACTGTAGTTTGATATGTTAGTGAGTGCTTGTATGCCTTGTGGTCCCAGGTGTCTTAGGTGTATGTTGCTTATGTTGTCTCGGCCACAGGCGGGTGAGTGCTTGAGATTGTTGATGATGTACTTTGTCTGGTTGTTGGTGAATAGTCAGGGTCTGTGGGGAATTGTCTCTTACGTCGGATGACACATCGGTCGTCTTTCTGGGGTTTTAGGTGGCTGGGTAACCTATATCCATCAACCACTGCTTCAATCTCTGCCTCCCTTTCATCTCCTATATTTAGCAAAGATTCAAAACACTCTCTTTCGTTCATCAAAATTCTCCCTCAACCTTTGACCCCACCTTTAATTTTTCTTCGCTTTCCTAATCTTCCGTTTTGCCTCTCTCCTTTTCTCCTTGTACCTCTTTCATACTTCAACACTACCAACCTGTAAATACCCTCTCAAACCATTGTCTATTCTCCTTAACTGCCTTTCTTACCGTATCATTTCATCACTCGCTTTCCTTCCTGATACCTCTGCCTCTTACTTTCCTTTTACCACATGCTTCCTCTGCGCTTGCTTTCAGTCCTTCCTTAAACTGTTGCCATTCATCCTCTACTTCTCTCTTTTCCATCTCTTTCACTTCTAGCCACTTTTCATTTAGTTTTTTTCTTGTACTCCCTCTGTTGTGTACTTTTCTCTAACTCACTTACATTGATCTCCTCTCCTACTTCATGCTTGTCTCGCATTCTCCTATAACTCCTAACACTCAGTTTTCTCTCCACCAGGTAATGATCCGAAATACCCTCCACCTCACATCTCAGCACATTCACATCCAGCAGTCTACACAATCATTCCCTTGTAACCTACAAATAATCCATCAATGCCCTCTCTACAATCACTCCCCTCACAAGTCTATGCCATGTGTACACTCACACATACTAAAAGCTGCTCGGGGTTGGGACTCTATACACATTACATGGGTAACACGAATCACGGCTGTAGAGGTGTTATGAAGCATGGTATCAATACTTCAAACTGACTCCCCAAAAAATCACTATATCGTTTTACCATATTACCATGGCATTGAGTTGAATATTACAAGAAAGCAACAAAACTTAATTATAAGCTCATCATCACGGAAAGAAGAAACGAGCTAAAGAGGATTTTTTTGGTATTGATACCATGCACCATCATACAGCATTTAACGTTAACGCTATTAATTTTATTTACGTGGAAAATAGGTTAACACTGACTAAAACAAATCCCCTCATTTTCACATGACAGTTTTACGTGTTTTGCCGTATGAATATTTCCTTTCATTAGTAGCTCGATTGGTAGAGCGTTCGCCTGCTAACCGTGAGGTTGACGGTTCGAGCCTCGGGCCAGCCAGTGAGTTATTGGCAGACCTCAGTGCTTTTGGTGAGCGGTGCGGTCTAGCAATCTGTGGCAACTATTTACGAAGTCCCTGATTCATCAGGGCACCCACCCTAGCCTTGCTTTTCATCAGGGAGTGTATGGTGGTAAAAACTGCATCAGGGAGAGAGAGAGAGAGGCAGAAGACCACTACAGCCATGAGTCGTGTAACCAAAGTTATGTGTATAGTCTCAATTTGAGAATGCAATTACATATTGTATTAATTAATTCCTAATAATTTCTTAATGTTGGCCATTGTAGCTATAATTTACAAGACATGAGAATAAGTGTGGCTAATCACTAACTGTCAGTTAAAGGAGTATGTTTGGGGAGTTGAGGATAGTTGGGGGTTGGAAGGTTGGGTAGACTTGGACTTCCCCCCCCCCCCCCCTACCACCTGCCCAGCGTGGAGGGGGGAACGAAGGACCCAACCCTGAGCAGCTTTTAGTACGTGTGAGTGTACTTGTGTATACATCTTTTTTTAAGAACCTATTATCTACACTCTCCACATACACCAATCATTTTTTTTCCACTCTCGTTTACTCCATCTACACCAAAACTACCGATGACTCGCTCAACAGGCTCGAGGATCGAGGACCGTGGATGACCAGGGGCGACGATCGAGGACCGAGAACTACCAGGGACGACGATCGAGGACAGCGAGAACGGAGGACCAGCAGAGACAACGATCGAGGACCGAGGACCACTAGGGACAATGATCGAGGACACCGAGGACCGAGGACAACCAGGGACGAGGATCGAGGACTGAGGGCAGACAGGTACATAAATGTAGATCCGAGCAGAACCAAGAATTTGAATAAAGAGCGTTCCGTGAATTCCAAATCCAAATCTTTAATTGTTTTCTATGCAAAAGCTCGTAGCATACGCAATACATTTTCAGATTTAGAGGAACTAATGTTCACAGAAAATTACGATGTTATTGGCATAACAGAATCTTGGCTCAATACAGAAGACAGGTTATTTAATCTTTGAGAAAATCCGAATTAATTGAAATGGAGGTAGAGTTTTATTTGTTATCAAAGAAAGTCTTAACCCGACCCTCATGTCAAAACTTCAAATTGTGAACGTCGACACATCCATTGTGCTAATAAAGAATAATAAAGGTTCAAAAATAATACTTGCACTAATATACAGACCCCAGCTCAATCAGTGAAACTGACCGAGAAATTTATGAGCAAATTGCACACTTAAGCAACTCGCAAGATACCGTAATTTTTGGCGACTTCAATTTACCAGTGCTTAGTGGGGAGATAGTATTACTTCACTCTCTGGAATGCAAACTTGCAAAAGAGTTCGCTATATCAATTTGTTAGATCTCCAACCCGTGGAAATAATGTCCTTGACCTTGTACTTTCAACAAAAGAAGAATTGATAGAGAATTTGAATGTCGGTGATGAATTCAGTAACAGCGACCATCGTACGATAACTTTCAGTTTAAAGTTTACTAGTAATGAACCAAATAGCAGCATCGAGAAAGTCCCTAATTTCAAGCAAGCAAACTTTCGTAAACTTAGAGCAATGTTTAAAGAAACTGCCTGGAGCTTTCTAATTAACAATAACGACATAAATACATCTTGGGAATCATTCGCAAACACTTACCTAAAAGCAGTGCAAGACTGCATACCATCGAAAATACGGCATACAGGCCATAATGATAAGCCCAAATGGTGGAATAAAGAGATTTCAAACTGTCTGCTTGCTAAAAAGTTTGCTAATGATAGATTAAAATCCTCACAAAATGACGAAGAACAGGTGAAATTTGTAGAACTACGATGCAAAGCCAAAAAGTAAATTAAGCAAAGTAAAAAGACCCTGGAGTTACATGTTGTGAATCAAAGTAAAACAAACCCAAAAGGATTCTATAGTTATATCAGAAAGAAGAGAGTAGTTACTTCAACTGTTGGACCGTTAGTCGATGAAAATGGAGAATATACCAAAGACGAAGTACAAATGAGTAATGTCCTCAATACATTCTTTGCATCAGTTTTTACAACAGAAGACCTCATTGATATTCCTACAGCATCGCCGATTCAGATAGATAATTCTGATGTTCTAAGCAATATCACCATTACAGAGAGAGAAGTATTGAAATGTTTAGATAAACTCAAGGTAAATAAAATGCCCGGACCTGATACAATCTCACCTAGAGTTCTAAAGGAAGCTAAGGATGAGCTCTCCAAACCACTGACATTGCTATTCAATAAATACTTGCTGTCTGGAACTATGCCTGATCAGTGGAAGCTAGCTAATGTAACACCGATTAAAAAAAAGGCAGCAAATCCCTACCCAGTAACTATCGTCCAATTAGCTTAACCTCAGTTGTATGTAAAATGCTAGAAACGCTCATAAGAGACAGACTCGTAAATCACTTAGAGGAAAATAACATACTTGAAAATACTCAACACGGCTTTCGTAACAAACGTTCCTGCTTAACAAACCTTAGACTTCTTCCACGATATCCTCAACCTCTATGATAGGAGTAAAGCTGTAGATATTATATACCTTGATTTTCAAAAGACCTTTGATAAATTTCCTCACAAACGTTTACTGCTAAAATTAAAAGCGCATGGAATACAAGACGGTGTGTTGAAATGGATAGAAAATTGGCTCCGCGACAGAAAGCAAAGCATAGTCATAAACGGTAAGGTATCTAAATGGACCAATGTAGGTAGCGGGGTACCCCAGGGATTAGTACTAGGACCAATTCTCTTTCTAACTTACATCAACAACATAGATGAGGGTCTCACCTGTACAATCTCAAAGTTTGCTGACGATACAAAAATTGCAAATAGCGTACTCTCGTACTCTCAAGAGAACAAGTTGACGATATGCAACACAATCTAGATAAGTTTTCATGTTGGGCCCAAATTTGGCAAATGAGTTTCAATGCCGATAAATGTAACGTACTACATATTGGATGCCGAAATGAGAAAGCAAACTATTCGATGAATGGCACTCAGCTTAAGACTGTAGACAGAGAAACCGATCTGGGAGTAACAATATCGAGTAACCTAAAACCGAGTCAACAATGTTCAGAAGTCGCAATAAGTAGGAAGCATTCAAACGGTACCGACGCCTTAAAACTCAAGACTCTCATTCTTCCTATGTTTCTGCCCGGAATCAAGCCAAATCTGTGCTTCGACTTGCCAAACACTCTTTCATCAATAATAAATGCACTAAACTATCCAACTCTAGCTCTTCCCAAGCTTTCTGGCATCTAGCCAAAAACCTCTCCAACAATTTCCCTTCCTCGTCTTTCCCTCCCCTTTCCCATTCTGATGGCACAACCATCACTTCTTCCTCTGACAAAGCTAAACTATTCGCTCAAACTGTTGCTAGAAACTCCACCTTGGATGATCCCGGCGCTATTCCTCCCTCTCCACCCTCCTCTCTCCTACTTATGCCTAATATCCTACTCTCTTCTAAAGATGTACTTTCTACCCTCTCTGGGCTTAATACTAATAAGGCGTACGGTCCGGACGGTGTTCCTCCTGTTGTTCTCAAAAACTGTGCTTCCGTGCTGACTCCCTGCCTAGGCAAACTCTTTCGTTTCTGTCTATCCTCTAACGTCTTCCCTTCATGCTGGAAGTGTGCTCACATTCAACCTGTCCCAAAGAAGGGTGGCCGCTCTCAACCCTCCAACTATCGTCCAATTACTCTTATCTCATGTCTTTCTAAAGTTTTTGAAACTATTCTTGCTTCCAAATTTCTTAAGCATTTCTCTTCTCATAATCTGCTCTCAGATCGCCAGTATGGCTTCCTTAAGGGTCGCTCTACTGGTGATCTTCTTTCATATCTTACTAACTCTTGGTCATCCTCCTTTCGGGACTTCGGTGAGACTTTTTCTATTGCACTAGACATATCGAAAGCCTTCGATAGAGTCTGGCACAAATCTTTAATTTCTAAACTACCCTCCTTCAGTTTCTATCCCTCCATCTGTGCCTTTGTCTCTAATTTCCTTTCCGGCCGTTCCATAGCCGCGGTTGTGGACGGCCATTGTTCACTTCCTCACCCTATAAAGTTTAGTGTTCCTCAGGGCTCTGTCCTATCTCCTATTCTCTTTCTAATTTTTATAAATGATCTCCTCAACAGTACCTCAATTCCCATCCATTCATACGCAGACGACTCAACCCCACACTACTCCATTAGTTTTTCAGAACGCCACAGCCAGCAATCCCTCAACGACAAACGTAATGAAGCCATAGAATTCTTAAATTCTGATCTAAATACTATCTCCAATTGGGGCAGAGAAAACCTTGTTACCTTTAATACTTCCAAAACCCAATTTCTCCATCTATCTACCCGTAAGGAACTCCCAGCGGACTATCCCATATTCTTCAACAATACAAAAAATCAATCCTTCATCTTCTCTCAATATTCTTGGTGTCTCTTTTTCTTCTGCTCTCAGTTGGAAGGATCATATTACCAGTCTTGCTAAGGCAGCCTCCCAGAAGCTGGGTGTGGTCAGCCACATTAGGGGGTTCTTTTCGCCTGCACAGCTTCTTGCTCTGTACAGGGGCATAGTGCGTCCTTGTATTGAGTATTGTTCACATGTGTGGGGAGGTTCCTCTCACACCGCTCTCCTAGACAAAGTTGAAAGGAAGGCCTTTCGTATCATTAACTCCCGTCCACTCACCAACTCTCTGCAATCTCTCTCTCTCCGCCGCAATGTTGCATCTCTCTCGCTATTCTATCGCTACTATAATAATCAGTGTTCCTCAGAGCTTTCTCAGTGTATACCACCCAGTGGTACCCGTCTTGCAACTCATTCCCACCCCTACTCTGTACAACTCTCCAACTCGAGAGTGAAGCAATACTCTCAGTCTTTCTTCTACTCAACAGCTGAGCTCTGGAACTATCTCCCAGAATCAGTCTTTCCCTCTTCCTATGACTTAAATTGCTTCAAATCCGTGTGTCCAGGCATTTTGGCTCGAACGTCCCTTGATTTTGGCCCTGTCACTCTTTCAACTATGGGGGAGGCACTCGCTATAGGCAGTTCTGTCTTTTGCCTCCCTCAATCACATAGAACAAAAAAATCGAAAACAAATTATTGGCTTTATAGGCAGGTCATTTGAGTATAAATTAAAGAAGTTATCCTAACTCTTTACAATTCCTTAGTCTGCCCTCTTCTGGAATACTGCGTTCAATCCTGGTACCCTTATTACCAAAAAGATATAGACAAGCTAGAACGAGTTCAACGTAGAGTTACCAAAATTATACCTAGCCTAAAGAACAAACCATACGAGGAGCGTCTTAGAGAATTAAATCTATTTCCTTTAACCCAGCGCAGATTAACACCTTACGAGCGGCCTATGCGGTTTATTTATGTGTACCGCACAGCGGGGTGTTTTTAGCCAAAATAGGGCTGTTTACGTGATCATTTTCATGCCTAAATAAGACCCAGAACGTAAAACAAGTACCTATCCCTGAAAGGGCATAAACAGAGCCTTCGAATGACACCATAACGATCCTTGTATGATGGATAGTTTTCTTGCAATAACCGTGCAACGCGAGTGCAAAAAGCAGGTAATTCGGTACTTTCAGTACATAATTGAGTATGTAGCGAGTGAGAGAGGGAGGAGGGAGCTGAGATTTGTGTCAGTAGGTTCGCCGCGGTGGTCTGGAGCAGTCATACGCTCGCTAGTCTCCTGCCACCACTTGTCTCTCTCTCTCAGCCACATTACGTGCTGAAATTGCCACTCGAGTTATGTCGAGCGCCGCCACATAGTCCAGCTTTATTTAACTCGACTTATGTTGCTCGCCGCTAAATAAGGGTTAAGAGGCGACTTAATTCAAGTGTTCAAAATCATGAAAGGCATCGACAATATGAACTGTAGTAAGTACTTCACTATCGACCAATCTAATTACACGCGGGGAAATGGTTGCAAATTTATTGGTAAATCTTTTAACTCACACGAATCTAAGAATTTCTTCTTCAATCGAGTTGTCAACTTGTGGAATGGGCTTCCCCGAGACGTTATTGACTGCAGCACCGTTGATTCTTTTAAACTTCGCCTACACAAATAACCCGCGACTGACTGCGTTTGTAAATTAATAACTTTATCTTGTTCCCCCCTCAGATTCATCAAGGATTATTGTATATATATATTACTAAGACGTTACTCTCTTTTTCCCAGATATACGATAGATCACTTATAACTGCGTTATGTTACAAACCCATCTGTCCCCTACTAACTTCCTAATCCTGCCACGGACATTAGTTCCAGGGCAGTAGTTCCCTTTCCAATGTTCCCTTACCCACTCTAAAGCACTGTTTGGACACTTGATCCTCAGTGTTTTGGAGGACAAGCAGCCTAGAGGGGTCACTAGACCTGTTGCTGCTTGATTCCCTTTGTACTCCTTTGTACTCCTAGCTGCGCAGTTAGGTCCCCTAAAACTACAACATTGTCATTTTCCTCAAACCCTTGTTGACAACCCCTCAAATCCTCCCCAAAACTCTCCACCTCTTCTAACTCCCTTTCACTTCCTGGCCCATATGCACTCACAAAAATCCAAATTTCACCATTAAACCGCATTCGCACTCACATTAGCCTTGATGACACCTCTTTCCACTCTTTTATGAACTCTATTAACTCCTTCACAATAATAGCCAATCCTTCTATTGCATTGACTCCCTCATCTATTCCAGACTTTCTACCTTTCACATTTCCAAAATCCCCCTCCCCCTCTCCTTTCATCTTTGTTTCACTCAGCACAAGCACATCATGCTTCCTTCTTTCAAATAACATTCCAATGTCCTCTCGCCTCTCATTCGTACTAGATCCACGCACATTTAAAGCTTCAGCCTATTCATAGGGTCCGGGACCACGAACGCGCTCCCTCGCCCTTATCTCTCTCTCTTTTTGGGGGGTAGATTTATTTAAGAGGATAAGGATACCAGCCCCCCTCCCCCCAATCCCCTCTAGCCGTCTTCTACACCTCACAGGAGAACGCGATGGTGGAAAATTCACACCCCTCCACCATAAGCTCGGTTCACACATGCACGAACCAAGAAAATAGGCAGGACGGCATCAATATGGAGGCCCCATGTTCCATTCCAATGTTCCAACCGTTCCAACGTTTTTTTGCCGCCGTTCTCATCCCGTTATATTCGTCGTCTAGACGCCGCCAGGCTGCGCCTAGACGACGATTGTTTCTCTGTGTGTTCGTGTGTGTCCCCTGGGTGTCCCCGACATAAACAAAATTCTGGCAGTTGCCCCGACCCATATGGACCATTTTATGCATGTATAAAAAGGACGCCGCCCAGGCCCGGCAAATTAAGGGTCGGGGACGCACGGAACTTTAATTCGTGCATGTGTGAACCGAGCTTTAGAGGAGGCTATTTGCACCATAGAATGGCAGGCGCTGAAGTCTCCTCATCCCTACGCCATTTAAAAATTTAGAAACGCAGAGGGAAAGAAACATAGAAGGGGCTATGGGAAGTAGAGGACACCAACCCTCACTCTGACAAAGAGTCAGCCCACCACATAATAAATAATGATAACAATAATAATAATAATACAAATATTAAATACCCGGTAATAATAATAATAAATTAATAAATATAATAACACCAAGACCCCCTTTTGCAATAAATTTGTAATTTTTTCAGTAGAATAATGCGCCAGCCTGTTAATCGTAAGGGACAGACTCTTATTCGTCCACTAGGATTTTTTTTTACACTTAAATGGCAAGAAAGCTCTTAATATTGACAACGAGATAGGGTGAAAGGTCTTAACCCATTGACTGCAGGAGACATTCCAGAATGCCATGGCAGTTTATAGCAATTTACAGGCTTTTGAAACCTGTGGAGACGAGTGCGAGTGAGCGGGAGCGCGGCAGGACCCTGTCCTCTCTCCAGTCAGGCAGCAGGGACACTGAGTAGTATGAGCCATACTCCCGCTATACATAGCAGCGCTGCCAAAAGCAAATTTAGCGCGACATTAGCGATAATTGCTTGGCATTAGCGAATGTCTATGATAGCGCTACGGGTGAAACCCGTGCACTACGAAGCTTGTTTTGGTGTCATTTTGAAGCTATTTACTTTTAGTTTTTGGCTGAATACATTTAATTTCATTCAGACACTTGCTCAATCTTTCAGGAGTGCCTGAATGAGCCCTAATATAGCAGAAATTTGCCTGCAACGTAAGTGTTAAAATCGTTAAATGGGGTGACCGTCTAAACATCTCAAAACCAATGGGACTAAACATGAGGGAGAAAGAGGGTCAAGACAAAAACACCCAAACCTGCCCTAAACTGAAAGCATGCGTCGTCACCCGTGTTGAAAGGGTTAAACAATACCAATAGTAAGGTTTCCGGTGGAGAAACTAAACACAAGAGGAGTGATGCAGGTTTTTCCCCAGATTTTCCCATTAGGCTGTTTGATGTTCCTGTCTCTGCTCTCTCTCTCTATCTTTGCTCTGTGTGTTAGCGTGTGTAGGTATCTCTGTCTTTCTCCCCACTTCTCTCTCTCTCTCTCTCTCTCTCTCTCTCTCTCTCTCTGTGCTATGTGTGTTATTGCGGCTACCTGGCTCTGATACACATTATCGGCTACAGTTGTCCGAGTGGCGCCGGATGTGGGAGGTGTGTGTTACCCTCATTATCTCCATACTTTAATATATATATGTGTGTGTGTGTAAAGATTTTCCTAGTGTGTGTGTGTGTGTATATATATATATATATATATATATATATATATATATATATATATATATATATATATACAGTATATATACCTGTATATATTGAGGATTTTTTTTTAAAGACCAAGGCATATACATTTTTCACATATATATTTTTTTTTAACTTTTTACTTGTTTTTTGTTTTCAATATTTCTCACTGCTTGTTTGATTTCATCACTCAAATGATATATTAGGTTTCGAAAGTTCATGATTATACAGTTCAATTAAGTGTTAAATAATATTTAAACTTTCATATTATTTGTCATATTATTTTATTCACTAGACGTTTCGTGCTCCTTTGCACATCCTCAGTAGAATTGAATATGTAATAGTTAATAGAAATAAATATTAATATAATATTCTTCCAAATATGAAATACAATAGTTACATAATTTTGTATAAAAGAACAAGTGAGTGTTCTCACGCATTAAAATAAATATATAAATATAACTTGTATGTATCGAATTACACAAAATTAGTGGAATCTAACACACACTAGTGGTATAACACTGGATCGGAGTTAAAATATAAGCGTACACATGTCACCAAAAGGATCGTGACTTACGATTTCATTGCTAGCTCGAGTGTGACTGATGTCTTAGATTGTATGGGGGGCTCTCTGTGCGAGTGTGTGTGCGTGTGGTTGTTGGGTGTGTACATTGTCTCAGTATGGCGTTGCATAAGTGTTGTTCGTGTATTTTGGTTAAAAAGAGTCGGTACTTGATCTACTGAGGGTAGATTTGTGTTGTTGTTTCATATGATCTTATATTGCGACAGATTGTGGGTGCATAGTGAGTCGTAGCTTTAGTGTTGAGTTTGTCATACCAATGAAGTTCATGTTTCGAAGTTTACAATCTTCGTTAGGGCAAGAACATTTATAAACCACATTGGCATGCTGTATGCTGTTTGTTTTCGTGTTACGTTATTTTTCAATAGGATATTACTGACGCTCTTGTTCTTATAATTTATTATTAGATTTATATTCTCGTGTGAATTGTTACAAGATACATTTCGTGTTAGCATGTCTCGCAGCACTCTTTCATCTGTTTTGTATGCAGGTGTCATTTGGTTACAGTAAAATAGGTTATGAGTCTTTGAGTTGGGGTCATGGTGTTGTTCAGGAATATAGTCTAGGAGCCACATAGATGGTGACCATGGCACAGAAGTGTATACAGCTGTTCTCTTCACAAACTGATTCTTTGATGTCTAGGGATGATTTCTAGCTTAGGTACGCATTTCTGGTATGGGGAATTGTCTCCAATATGGCTGCCAGGCCCAAATCGACTAGTGTCGGGAAATTGTCTATATCTCGGAAACGGCTGCTTCTAGCTGAAAACGACAGGGGACTGAAATTGTTCAGAACACTTGTCTACACTACATAATCACACGTTAATGTAAATTATTTGTATTTTAATTAAAATAATGGGGTTAGAATAGAAACAAATCAAGGAATTGGTGAAAACACGTAAATTATTAGCAAAGGGTTGAGTAAATTATGACATGTAGTATTTTTAAAGCAAATTAATGTAATACATGAGTTTAAAAATGTTTACTGGTATCTAATGACATGGAAAAATAATACTATACAAAATATATGCTCGATGTCTAATAATGTTCCTGTGTTAACTACATTTACGTGTGTGTTAATAATACAGTTCAGTATAGATTGTAATCATATTACTATACAAAATTCGTTTTAAGGTGGGCAAAAGTGTTTTATTCCTTCTTTATTACTCAGCTATTATACAGGTTAACCTCTCCGCGGCGCACAGGGGGTTTTCTACAGGGTAAGACTGTGCGCACCTATGATGATTTTGGGACCTATTGCCAATTTCGATAAAAAGTACATCATCGTGTAGGGAATGTTTGCGTGCATCGGCCCATATATATTTGACCCCCCAAAAAATGTCTGGGGGGGGTAGGGGAACGGTCCGTAGTTGAAAAATGTGGAGCGAATGGCACCGCGTGGCTAGATTGTCATCGAGCGGCGAGATTTCCCTGCCGAATATTTACGCGCGCAGGGGATAGAAGGAGAGGGAGGAGGGGGTGGGTTACCGCGTATTATCACGTATATCTCCTTTTTCGAGCCCTTTTAGGCTATTTAGAGTATGTATACATGTGTAGGGCACCCATATAACAATGAATATGCCTCATAGTGACCAAAAATTGCAATATATAAGGGAATTATAAGAGAATATTTAGGCGGGAATGAAGATGTGTTGGAGGTTTGGCGGCAATTTATGAGCTGAGAGTGTGGTTTACGCCATACATATCACGTATATCTTGTACGTAGAGCACGGTCACGCTATAATACAGACTTGTACGTATGTATACGTGCCATATATCAAAATATATACCGCATATAAACCAATTCATGCGATATTTACGCACATTATCAATGAGTTTCTATGCGTGAACCAAGGTGTGAGTGAGTTGTGGTGGGAATGAAAGGGGGAGAGGGTGTGTTACGCCATAAATATCACGTCAATCTTGTATTTAGAGCACTCTCATGCTATAATAAAGACGTGTACATATGTAGGCGTCCCATATAACAAGGAATATACCGCATATAGCCCAATTGATGCGATATTTACGCAAATTGTGAATGTGTTTCTAGCAGACGGAAGCCTGAAAGGGGGGGTTGGGGTGGGTGGGTGGGAGGGAGGCATGCAGGGGTGCAGTGAGTGAGTGAGTCGTG
Source organism: Paralithodes platypus (assembly GCA_032716605.1). Lineage (NCBI taxonomy): Eukaryota > Metazoa > Arthropoda > Malacostraca > Decapoda > Lithodidae > Paralithodes > Paralithodes platypus. Next base: position 14,767,223 of record CM064531.1, read on the forward strand.
GAGAGATGGAAGTCAGGCAGATCTCTAGATAGATAACCAGCTTAGTGATAATTGTGGAGGCGCCCCAGGCGTATTGATGTTTGGTATTTTGACCCTTATGTCTACCAGATGGCTGGTGTTCGTTGCCATCAACAGGTCTACAATAACATGAGTCAGGAATGGAGAGAGAGAGAGAGAGAGAGAGAGAGAGAGAGAGAAACTGAGACATGCGTATGTCGTACATATAAATGGACTTCAGAATTGCATTTTTATGCAAGCAGACATTGCATTTTAGACACATGTGAAGTACCACAGAAACATGTAGGCCATTGACTGTAAATAAAGTACTATATTTATAGACCACCAGCGACGTTGCTGAGTCAACACAGGCAGATTGCCTGTTGTGATAGAGGGCTAAATATAGACTGGTGTCTCCTTACACCTGCGAAAGGGTAGATTGCCACCAGAGAAACGTTTACTTATTTATTTCGAAGTAATATGCAATCTAAATGTATATTCGAGACCTACTGCAATTATTTGTATGACAGTCATGACTATGTATAATCCAATATACGCGCGTAGGCGAGACATAAGAAAGCTGGTTGAGCAATTTTCGACACCCACACAGTTATTATTCATTTTTATTTACAATATTATACAATACAAATGTATTTGTGAAGAGTATTTTATCCATTATTGTATTTATACCAATTTTGTTCCCAGACAGAGCTGCTGTAGCTGGAGAATCAAGGAGCGGCAAGGGTCACCTCGTGACCGCCTGACCGTGTGAAAATGAGTGGAGTCACACTGAGAGGGGCAATTTTGCTGAGTTTTGGGCAATTTTTGACAGAATAAAGTTATATAATTACTAATTCTTGACAGAGACAAACTATTATAAACCTTGGCATGATATAATTGATAATCCCATCAATTTACAAACGTAAATTGGTGGGATAATTCATTTTTTTTTGTATATTGTCATTTCGATTGTAGACACGAAGTTTTGAGTAATATTTGGTATGAGCTCCTGTGGCATGGTTGGTAAGGTCGCGGACTGGAAAACTCAAAGTGTCGTAGGGTAGTGGGATCGAATCCAGGTTTGGGGAAGGTTTTATATTGTCTAGAATTTTTTTTATAAATTTTTTTTTTTACAAGATCATGCCATTGTATTCAAACAATATGAAATATTCATAGAATATATCATATTGTAAGAATACAATGACATGACCTTGTTTTCTTTTTTTCTTTTTTTATTGTTTTATTTTATTATCATAGTAGGTTTGACATGATTTATTGAAACATATTTATTTTTGTACAATTCATTTGAGGTAAGAAAATAATTATATACACATTACTTAGGCTAATAACAAACATATATATTGATATACTAAAAAAATAAGGCATATTACATGTAAATCTTTGAAACTTATAAACTAAATAATGAAACATACAATTATATAATGTAAAAGCTATATCACAGGGACATCTTTGGAACTTATACATTATATAATATATATGTTACATTATGAGGTAGCGTGATCAATTAGGTCAGGTCAGGTAAGGTAGGGCGCGAGTCCAGGGCAGGGCAGGGCAGGAGGCGAGTCCAGGGCAGGGCACGGGGCGAGTCCAGGGCAGGGCAGGGCAGGGGCCGACACTCAGTAGTTCTTGAAGGGGTGGTGGTAGTCCCTGAAGCAGTCACCCAGGCAGAGTGCAACTTTGCACTCGGCGCACATTGAGGTGACTCTTTTGGTTACATGGGGTTTCCTCACACTGGAGCTGCAGACGGTGCACTGCACCTGCCTGTGACGAGTGCCAATCAGCTCGGTGTTGGTTGTGTAGTGTCTTTCGACACCCAGCTGGATGCGGTCAGGAACGTGATCCCCACGCCATGCCGTACGTCTGTGAGTGGTGGTGCCATACTTCTCCAGGAGTTGGTAGGAGACGTTGTACACGAACTCCCGGAATTTCAGCTTCTGGTTTGGGGCCATATCCTTCTTCACCAACCACAAGTTGTAGGCGTTCAGCATCGTTATGTCAACTAGGTGGAGGAAGAGCTTGTGATACCACTTCACAGTCTTCCTCAGACACTCAACACCTGACAGCTGACAGTCAGACTTGTCCACCAGGCGCATGTTTTGGTGTAGTCCACTACCATGTCGGGCTTGTAGATTGTCTTCCTGGTTCGGTAGTGGATTTTGCCAGAATCCACCTGGGCACCTGTGTGGACGGTGGAAAGCAGGTGGACGTCTCGCTTATCCTTCCACTTCAGGGCTATCAGTTTCCCACACTTCTCGAGCTGCTTGTATTTCTGCCCCTTTCGTCGCCTTCTTCGCACATGCCTCTCGCGGTGTTCCTGGGCCAGGTCGTCTTCTGAAGGTGTGTCACTGGAGGAGGCATCTGTGAGAGGAATGACATCACCTGTGAACTTTGGCATAAACTTTCTTGTCTTTCTGACAGTCCCACATGACCCCGTTTGGTTGTCATAAAGAAACTGGCAGAGAGCAGGAGAAGTATACCAGTTGTCAGTGTAGATGATGTGGCCTTTGCCCAGGTAAGGTGCCAACATTTTCCTGACGATGGCACCTGACATGCCCATGGGGTCATTGGCAGAGGCTTTCGGTACGTCAATGTCAGTTCCTGTATACACGATCATGTCAAGCACTATTCCAGTTTCACAGTCGCACAACACGAAGAGCTTGATTCCGAACCTATGCCTCTTCAAGGGGATATACTGCTTGAAAACAAGACGTCCTTTGAAGAGCACGAGCGACTCATCAATCACCAAATTGAGGAAGGGGTAAAAGTATTTCCTATACCTCTCCAACAACATGGTGAACACATCCCGAACTTTCCATATCCTGTCAATCCTGTTAGGATTTTCGTTGTCTGCAAAGTGCATAAATCTTAGCAGCAACAAAAATCTGTCACGAGTCATGAACTTATTGAAAGTTGGGGTGGCGATGAGAGGGTCGTGCTTCCAGTAGTGTTGCAACACATGCTTCTTGATCAGAGGCATGAGGAACAACAAGGCAAAGAACGTCAGAAATTCTGCCACAGTCGTATCCACCCAGCCTCGTATTCTCGCTTTTGGAGAAAGGACGTCCAATCTGCCAAACACCCACCTGTAGTAGGCGTTTGTTTGGGCAACGATGTACGTCATTACCTCCATGTCGAAAAAAGCGAGGAAGAAGTCGCTTTCGTTCGCTTGATCATCACAGGGCCAGTCGTCAGTTGTTCCTGACGTCCCAGGATTGAACTGGGGCACGTCAGGTACAAAATTGACCCCGTCAGACCAATCGAACGAAGGCATGCCAGGGATCGGAATGTCGTCTGCGTCTGCTTCTGCGTCTGAAATATCGCTTCCATGGTCGCGATACAGCACTTCATCATCATTACCCTCCTCTTCACTTGACAGACGATGCCCTTCCTCGTTTTCGTCACCGACGTCGGACTCACTCCCACTGTCCACTCCCAAATCCCCCCACCCTTGGTCCCGTGCTAGGGCTTCGTCGTCGAAACCCGGGCTGCCAATGTCCTGCGAATCACCATCAAACAGCAGGGCGGCATACTTAGATGGTGTAAGAGTTTTCCGGGTCACTTTGGCACGTGCGGGAGTCTTATGGACAGGGACAGCAGAGGTGGTGGCAGGGGCGGCGCCAGGGGCGGCGGCGGCAGGGGCGGCGGCGGCAGGGGCAGCAGTGGTGCGTGGCCTTGATGGCAAGATGATGGTGGTGCCTGTCGCCCTTCTCTCTGTTCCTTGGGCAGGGGCGGCATGGGCGGCAGGGGCAACAGGGGCAGCAGGGCCGGCAGGGACACCAGGGCCAGCAGTCGCTTTCCCAGTCGCGTTCCTTGGGCAGGGGCGGCAGGGGCGGCAGGGGCCAGGGCAGCAGGCAGGCAGGGACACCAGGGCCAGCAGTCGATTTCCCTCTCCCTTTCCCCTTCCCCTTCCCTGTTCCTTGGGCAGGGGCGGCAGGGGCGGCAGGGGCGGCAGGGGCAGCAGGGGCGGCAGGGGCAGCAGGGCCGGCAGGGACACCAGGGCCAGCAGTCGCTTTCCCAGTCGCTTTCCCTCTCCCTTTCCCCTTCCCCTTCCCTGTTCCTTGGGCAGGGGCGGCAGGGGCGGCAGGGGCAGCAGGGGCGGCAGGGGCGGCAGGGGCGGCAGGGGCAGCAGGGGCAGCCGGGCCAGGGGCGGCTGGTGGTGTTGGTGGTGGTAGGGGCACTGTGGCTGGCGTACGGGTTCTTTTCCCTACGCCCGTGCCTTTCATTTTTCCTGCCCCGCAGGTAATGCAGCCCTAGGGCGGCCTCCTGCGTCGCTGGTACCGGTGGCAGGGGTGGCAGGGGTGGCAGTGGTGGCAGTGGTGGTGGTAGTGGTTGTTGCAGTGGCCTGGGTCGTGGTGGCAGTGTCCCGAAAGACCAATGACCTCTGTGCCATTGCCCTGCTTGCACGTGTTTTACGTGCTTTTGGTGCTGGTGATTCGTCCTCTGAGCTGTAGGGCGTGTCGTACTGGTAGCTAGGGTCTTTGGCAGCCACCCTCTGCCTTCCACGGCGGCTAACACCACCAGAAGGAGGGCTGGTTGTGTCATCAGGGAGCGAGCGTGAGGGACGTCTAGGCTCCATGACTAGTGCGTGGTTACTGGCGCGGTGGTGCTTGCACGAGTGTGGGGCGAGCGTTTGGCGGGGTGGTATCGAGAGTTGACATGTAGTACTATACCCACACCAATTTTCAGCCGCCTGGCTATAAACGCGCGGTTTTGGTACGTGTTCAAAGTCTCTGCTCTTAAGAGTCTCCCCGCAGTGCGCCGGGGGAACTCTTAAGAGTCTCCCCGCAGCTCCCGGGTTAAGAGTGTTGTTTCATGTTAGACATGAAAAGTTGGTAATGTAAAGACGTAAAACTATTGCAGTTTCTTATTTTTCCATTACCTGAACAAAAAAATCGGTTGCTAAGGGATTCAGTTTTGCTCAGCCTTAAACGGACAGGGGGGGGGGGGGGAGGGGGGGGGGAAATTTTCCCCAAAATCAATGCTCCTTTTATTTTAGGTATGCACACCTCAATTCTTGTGTAAAACGTCAATATATGTGAATATTTCCTAGTATAACTTAGTATAACCTAGTATAACATTTTGGCTCGAACGTCCTTTGATTTTGGCCCTGTCACTCTTTCAACTATGGGGGAGGCACTCGCTATAGGCAGTTATGCCTTTTGCCTCCTTCAATCACATAGAAAAAAAAAAAAAAAAACAAAAATCATAGACAGGGTTATGTGAAATTTCTTTTAAACTTATTATTACAGAAATAAAAATAATCAATGAGACAATCCAGTGAAGGGGGAGGGGGGGGGGGTTGCAACTGCTTCCCCTTGCCCCCTCTGCGATGCCTTTGAACATATATATAAGATTGGCCTTGTGTACTTGTAATTACACATAACAATAATTTTTGCACTTGCTTGAATTTTCACAAACACAAAATCTTGAGCATGGTACTGAGATTATTCTGCATTTGCATGTATTCAGTCTTGAACAAATCTTGCAGGTACAAGGGTAAGGAAAATCATCAGGTAGTTGCTTTGTAACAATTTGAGGAGCCCACCCTGTCTCTTGTTCTTCATATCCATAATGAATTGGATCATGATAGCATTCTTCTTCCTCTAATATACTGTACCATCTCTTGGCCTGAAGATACGCCCTTTTGATGTGCAGTTTTAGACTACAAGAAGTTGGTGGGAGCTTCGTAAAATCCAAAATTTGCATGCGGTGGTATTTGAAGATGCGGAGATCATTCATTCTTTGGAAATCTTTTGACAAAACTCTACTCAAATACTCCTCAGCATTTTCTAGGATGGTGTCTGATAATTCTTCTCTTCCAAAGTCTTTAAGAAGGTATGCATAATCTCTTGCCCGCATTACAGCTGCATGTTTCGTCCCAACTTTACTTGTAGTGTCACAACCACTGAGGTAATGAATAGCAGGTAATACTTCAATAGTTTGCTTCTCTACTACTTCACATATGTCATGTACTGGAATGTATCTTGTTGTATGTCCTTTTCCAGAAAGGGTCCAAAGTTTCTTCAAACCACTTGATTTAAAAACACTGTGATAATAGTGAATCGCGCACACAAATACATCTGTGTCAGGTGAGGCTATTAGTAGACTTTCAACATTTGAAGTCTTGACAGCATGATTTATGTGAATGAACAATCTTTCATCTGCTTCTTCAACGGTAGAGCTCAACTCGGGTACCTCGATTACCTGGCCTTGTTGTAATTTAAGTGCTTCTTCCCCAATCATACCACTAAGAAACACAGTTACTCTTGGCAATCTGTCTTTATGTAGTAGGGTGCAGGTTTGAAAGAATTTCTGGAGCTGATTTTTATTTTGGATTGATGACCAAAAAGCATCCATGTCTTTGGGCAAGGCTGTCATACTGCTTGATATTGTCATATGAATAGGATCTTTATTCATGCACCTGAGCCTTTCTCCAGCTTTGATACTGTTCTCCTGATATATGTCAAAGACTACATCAACTCTTTCTGCTTCCCTTGACAGTGATATAATTCTGTTCAATATAATTTCAGCAAACTCTCCAAAGGTTTTCATAGAACATGCAGCAGCAGCAGCTATAGTACGGGCATGGAGCATGAAATCAAATACTGTGCAGGTTGTGGATGGAGGACCCTGAAGGGTTTGATCTGACATATCTACCAATTATTTTTGTATCTCATGAACCATTTCAGATTTGTTAGTTTTATGTAGAGCTCCATCTTTTGTTAAGAAGAAGGATGTACTTGTTAGCTCATAAGTTAAAAGTCTATCGATGGAATACCCTCGATCTCTATCTATTTCTATTATTCTCTGAGCATGCGATGTTTCCTTTGCTACATCAACAGTTTTGGGTTCAGCTTTTCCCTTAGAAACCTTTTTCTTTGACAAAGGATGAAACAGTTGCTTAGACTTCTGTTTGAAAACATGATTACGAAAGTTATTATTTTGCTTGCCTCCCTCAGTGATGCATGTTAGTTTATATTTGACTTTCTCTACTGCCAAGTGCTTTCCTGTTGCAAAGTTAATAACTTGGTCCTGGTCTACTAGAACAAAAAGGTTATACCTATCAGTAATGAAATTAACCATTTTCATGATGCACTGATTATCCTTCTTGGTTACGATGTCCGAAAACTCCTGATGCAGGACATACTCATCATTTTCAGTTATTCCGCAAATTCTTCTATGGCGCATGTTCATTGAATATGTACGGCTTCTTTTCTTCTTGTCATACATACCAATTATGCCACCTTGTCCTTTTGCTGGCTTGTTGTAGCACATCTCCAATCCTTGGTCCATACCGACACTACTAAAATTCTTGTCGGCATGCTGAACTACAAATCCACCTCTCACAAAAGACTGAAAGACACTAGGATGGTTTTCTTCCAGCGTCAAGCAATCTTCATAGTAAACTGAGCCCCATCTTGCATAATTTATCTTACCAAAGGAGAAAAATAATGGTAATGCTCTCTGAAATGCAGACATATGGAGCTCCCACTTTCCCTCCCTGTCGGCTCTTATCTATCTATCTATCTAGTGCCTGACGCCGTGATCCCCGAAGGGGTGGCCACGAACGAACCGCCCCCATGCACCTCTGTCCCCAGTCAGTCGATGCCCCTCCCCCCAACCAGCACTGCCTTCGTTCATGTACTTCCTCACTCCATCCTTCCACCTCTCATTCGGTCTACCTCTCCCTCTCTGTCCCTCCACCTCGCTCTCGTACACCCTCTTAGTCATTCTCTCGCTTTCCATACGTTCCATCTCAAGTTGTTCCTTCACACTTTCCAGCACATCTACCTCCACACCACACCTCCTTCTTACTTCCTCATTAGTCTGTCTATCCCTCCATGTAACTCCGCACGCACTCCTTAAGTAATTCATTTCCACTGCTCTCACTCTTGGTCTGAGTCTCTCAACCAACGTCCATGCTTCGCTTCCTTAAGTCAGTGTCGGGATTACCACACTGTCATGCAAGGACTTCTTCACTTCCATACTGACCACCCTATTTCTTGTTACTGCTTTTAGCGTTATTACAACCCTCTTCCCCTGTTGTACCCTCTCCCGCACTTCTTCATCCCATCTTTACTCAACACACTGCCCAGATACTTAAAAGAGTTGACGATCTCCATAGCCTGACCATTCAGCTTCACCTCACACTCTGTGACTTCACCCCTTTCGAAGACCATAACCTTGCTCTTCCCCGCATTTACCTTCAAATTCCGTTTTTCGCACACTGTTCCAAACTCATTTACCAGACCCTGCAACTCCCATTCATTATCACTCATCAGAACTGCATCATCCGCAAACAGCAGTATAGGTAGCTTCCACTCAATTCCCTCCCTTTTCAGCGATACACCAACATCCACTGCTCTTGATAGTATTTCTTTCATGACTCCATCCATATATACAGTAAACAACCATGGGGACATAACACACCCCTGTTTCAAACCAACATTCAGGTCAAAGAACTCGCTCTGCTCACTCTCCACACGTACTGCCGCCTTTGCACCCTCATACATGCTCTTCACTGCTTTCAGCAACTTGCCCTCTACTCCGTATATTCTAAGTACTTTCCACAAACCTTCTCTATCCACTCTGTCATAGGCCTTCTCCAAGTCCATAAAGGCAACATACACCTTTTGTTTCTTCTAAAGATACTTCTCCACAACACAATTCAGGGTACAAATCTGATCTACACATCCTCTTCCCTTCCTAAAACCTCCCTGCTCGTCGCCTATCTATTTCTCCGTTCTCACTCTCTCAATCACTACCCTACTGTATACCTTCCCTACTACGCTTAGAAGACATATTCCTCGGTGGTTACCACACACTCATCTTTCCCCTTTGCCCTTATATAGGAGGACTATTATGCCAGTCTTCCAGTCATTGGGTGCACTCCCCTTTTCCCATGCTAGTTTGCACATTTTCCATACCCATTCTATCACTATCTCATCACCATACCTCAACATTTCCCCACACACTCCATCTGTTCCTGGTGCTTTCCCCAACTTCACTCTTTTCATGGCTTCCCACACTTCTGACCTCCTGATCCCCACCTCCTCCTCCACTACTTCTCTTCTTCTCCCTCCCATACCATATCCAACTATGTTTGCTGGCTCTTCATTCCTTACATTTAGCAACTCACTGAAGTACTCCCTCCATCTTTCGACTCTCTCTTGCTTCTCGGCTAGCATTCTCCCATTCTTATCTTTCACACCCTTACTGTTTCCCTTGCTACCTTCCCTAACTTTCTTGACTTCTTTCCAGAACAGTTTCTTACTCTCCCTCCATTTTACACTCAGATTCCTTCCAAATTCCTCATCTACTCTTCTCTTACTTTCCTTCACTACTCTCTTCACCACCCTCTTTCTCTCCACATACCTCGCTCGTTTCTGTCTCTCGAAATCTTCATTCCCTCTACTACCCAACCACTCTCTATATGCTTTCTTCTTTTCTTCCACAGCTATTCTTACCTCTTCTGTCCACCATGCTGTACCTTTCACTCCCCTCCCTCTTCTCCTCACTCCACACACCTCCTCACATGCTGCACAGATCTCATCCTTAAACACCTTGCTCATCTCCTCCACTTCCTCCATAACTTCCAGGTCGAACCCACCTAGTCGTCTTTCCACTGCTCTCCTGTACTCCTCCCTGACTTCCTCCTCCTGCAACCTCTCCACCCTCCTCACCATTCCACTCTCCTCTCGCCTCCCTCCAGCTCTCCTCACCCACTTCTTTTGTATCCTAACCTTAGCTAGGGCTCTTATGATGTCCCTCAATATAGGGAAGAGCTCATAAAGAAAAGTGTTCCAATAGCGAAAAACTTTGGATTTTTCTTCACCTGTCTTTATAAACGTGTTAAAGTCTCCATTGAATTCCTGCAAAAGATCGTGTGTATCTTCCATTTTCTTCTTTGCACTAACATGGTATTTTTCCACGCAGGTTTCTTCCAGTGATTTAAGCTGGGTAAAGAGTGACTGGTATTTCTCATGTTCAGTGTTGGCAAACAATCCTCTAAGTTGCATTCGTTGTAGAGCTTCTGCAATTATGTCCATATCTCTAACTCCTCTTGAATAGTGATTGCCTTTTAGTACACTCTCAACCACCTTTGGACCAAATACTTCAGTCTCTATCAATGCTTCAGCAATACCACTGTCTTCCAAGTACTGCCCTAAGCAGTTCATGATGATTTTTGTGGTGTGGAAGGAACCCAGACCAAGGAAAATATTATCAAAATCAGAGGGAAATAGCAGTTGAAGTTCCTTGGCGATGTGATAAACACCTTCATCACTCCACAATGCCCCACAATTTGATTTACCTGCACCATTGCATCTTGAAAATTCACCATTGTTGTGTATATGGCGGCCCGACTTGTAGCAGGATAACACAGAATGGGAACACTTGCTGAAATAGTTTTTGGAGGGTGCTTTTCTACTATGAGTGAGTTGAAAGCACTCCATGAGGGTACAGTCGTGGTTTCTGAGAAAGTGTCATTTGGAAGTTATAAGCTGCTGAAAATCGTGCCAGTGACCATATAAGATCAATATTAGCTGCCTCTGAAGATACTGTTGATGTGTCTGGGATTTTAGCTGGTACAAATTCACAATTAATCACTCCTCTTGCTTTAGGTTTCCCACATGGTACAAGTTTTTGGCAACTCAAGAGATCATTCAGCTTCTGGAGCTTACCAAGTAAACAGTCATTTATATTCAAGTCCTGCTGTATTTTTCTTAGCTGGTTTTTCTCCTGGAACAGAACTAAAACTGTATCATGTGAACCACCAATGCCAGCTTTGTATCCTCTTCATGGTCAAAATTATCCATGGATGCACAAATTGCCATATCACGTGCAAAGTGTGGTGATAATGGAACTCTTCTATTTTCTGCTAGTGTCACTGCTCTTGCTGCAAAGGAATGGTTCATTCTTTGAAGACTGTCATAGCCGCTGCACAAGCCAATGTGGTTCAATGATGTAATTAATGTTTTTGATTTGCAGATTTCATGTATTGCTTGTGCAGTACGAAAATGAAATGGCCATTATGAAAAATGTAATACATTATCTGAAAAAGTGTGTCGCTCTTCTTTTTAATATGTTCATGTTGCATTGGTAATGATGACATCAGTGACTTAGAGAAAGTGTCCCAAATTATAGGCCTATTATTGTTATAGTGTGACAGGCTCATTTCAAGATCATGTTCATCACAGAATTTATCCTCAAGTTGGAAATCATAGTTTTCTATATCATTTGCTAGTTGCTCTGTTATCTCTGCTAAGGGATTTGATGTCCAGATTTTTTTCACAGTTTGTGTTACACTTGTCTTACTAGAAAATACGAGCTGAGATTGTGAGCGTTCTTTTAGGTATGTAAATGTTATAGAATCTCCAAAATGGTCAATCAGGAGAGTTTTAATTTGTGTATTCGTAACTGTGCCCTCAAATTGATATTCAGAATTCATAAACAAAGAAAGCTGTGACAACACATAACCATTTTGGGAAAAATACACGTTATCTAGTAATTTGTGAAAAGCTGTTTTGATTGTGGCATCACTAACAAATCTTTCACATTTTTCAGTTTTTCTGGAGTATTTCAATAAGTAATTACTCATACATGCTGAGTGGTACAGGACATCAGCTGCAAATACACTCTTTACATCATCACAAGTACTTGTCCTGGAAAAAACTTCATCCTGAAAGTAGCGTGTTGCTAACAAAAACATTTCAGCTCTTTCCTTTTCACAAATCCTTAACAGTCTTAAATCACCTTTGTACTTTCTGTTGCCACATATAATGCACCATTCACCTTCATGTTTCTGCCTAGATGAGTGCCTTCTTTTCAAATGCTCAATGTCATCTTTTGCATTAGTCAAAATTTCCTTAACAGTGTTTCCTTTGTCCTCTGTTCTGTGTGCCTTTAAGAAATATTTCTTATAGCAGTCTAAATGATAGACCACTTCTTCTCCTCTTTCTAGTGTTTCATGTAGATCGGCATCATCACAAATCTTTGAAGCTTCAGGTAATTTGTTTCTACCATTATCAGTACCGTACGTTTTCCTTCCACTATCGTCTACTTCACATATGATACACAAATCTGACGTACTGGCCCTTTTCCTCTTTTTGGCAGCTGTTATAAGTTGCAATCCCTCCATGATGTCTTCAAATGGAATCTCACATCAAATTACCATGCGATCTGGAAAAAACTAAAATATATAGGTATTCAACTTGGGATTAATTTACATTGCAACAAATAAAACAAGCATATCATGATAAAAGTGTCTTAATACAGTGTAAAAAAGTGTTTTGAACAATTTCAATCCCATGTCATTTCCAGCTAGAAACAGCCGTTTTAGAGATATAGACAATTTCCCGACACTAGTCGATTTGGGCTTGGCGGCCATATTGGAGACAATCTCCCTATACCAGAAATGCGTACCCAAGCTATAAATCATCCCTAGACATCAAAGAATCAGTTTGTGAAGAGAAGAGCTGTATACACTTCCATGCCATGGTCACCATCTATGTGGCTCCTGTACTAATAGGGTTAAATTTATGTGTAAGGAATTTGTGAACTTTTGAGTCTACGCTATTATTAGAGTATCCATTGCTGATAAGAATGTGTTTACATCTGTTAATTTTATGGTGGAAAAGAACCCATGATGAACAAGTTTTTATAGGCGTGTCGTAGGTATGACCTAATTACGGACACTTTATACAGTATATCTGAGGACATTCACTACGAGCGAGCGTTGAGGCACTTTCCTATGTCAGTAGTTTTACAGTAAACAGTAGTAATATATTGATCTTGTTCTTTCCTGATCAGTAAGTCCAGGAAAGGGATTTTTTCATTAATACTTAGCTAATAGGTTAATTTCAACATTGAATTGGATTCCAGAGTGTGCTTCAACGCTTGTAGGTGTTTCTCATCATGCACAACTACAAACACAAGGGTGTATTAAAAAAAACTGTTACAGACAATGACGAACACATTGTAAAATGGAAAATGAACATATATTGTCGCATCACATTTACCCAGAAATTTGTTATTAATGAGATACATGCTTATTTAGAAATGTAACAAAACATGGTTATGAGTAAAGCACTGAATAATTGATACATGATAAACATGTTTACTATGGGCTTAACTAATGGGAAAGTATAAGTTTACCTATTCACACATTAATAATTACGAAATCAAAGTATCTTAGAATATGGTGATGATATCATGTGGTTAGCAAAAAAATACTAATTATTAGAAACAGATTTGCGTAAACAAAATATGTAACATTTGTAGCTCTGTTCACAGAGTATAATGCTGATACTCAAGTCTGGGTCAGGTATCCGAACGCAGCAGAAGGTAGTTCAATCGTTTATGAAGCATAGTTCTTGATTCATAGATTCATTGGGGGTTGATCGTTCCTATGCTTAATGAAATTCACGGAAATGTATTGTATCTCGGTATAAAGATTCGAAGATTAGAACTATTTATTAGTGGTCCCTCCATCATTGATGATATGCCTATTAGTATAATAGTCCTCTTTCAATCACCCGCGGTCAGCATGTTTGAAATACCCGCCGCAGGGAGAGAGAGTCCTACATCATAAGTGTAACGCTAATTCTCTTATGGAATCGTCTTTATGATTGGGTACTCACTACGAAAAAACTTCGCAAAAAATAAAAAAATTAACTTAAAATTTGTTATATTAAGGCTTTCCAGCTCGTGGATGTCTTATGTGGATTCTAGCCCAGACACTGAGCCAAGCGTCGCCATTCGTTCTTCCTTTCCCTGCGCGCATCTTGTCCAGACGTGCGCTGCCTGGCTCGGCTTTATTCTTCGTTCGCTCAACTCTAGTGAGTCTTTTGCTCATTTGTATATATCTGAGCTGTAATAGAATAGATTTAGACTAGCTAGATCAGGCAGCCCCATTGGTATGCCCGCAGGGAAGTGTTAAATTAGGGTATTATAGTGAAGGCGCCATATTAGCCCTGTGGGCCCGCACCTCATGTGTTTTTGTTTTTGTTCTGCGCCTTAGATTTGCTATTTATCTATTAGATAGGAGGCTCATCTCTCCGCAGGATAATGCTTCAGGCCGTCACTAAGAGGCATTTGCATTTATATATTGATATTAGCAGGCGTTCTAGTCTAAGAGTTGTCACACGTGGTGTGGAACTTTCCAGGCTCCATGTCTGCTCCTCCCCTCGTCCGTGGGGTTTTCTCCTCTCGCTGCTGCCGTCTTCAGAGGTAAGAGTAATAGATCCAAGATAATATCTACTATGTGCCTCGTGGCCAGCCTCAGTAGGGGTATTCTTAGTACACTGGGGGTATTATTATTATTATTTTAATGCTTAACACTTAAAGAGCAGGGCCCGACTTAAGTCCGTATCTAAAAAGCAGCAAGTTAGGAGCATTATTCAGGCTTTTAAAGGGTTAAAATCGAGCGCAAATGGCCGGGGGCGCAGCAGACCACAGGGCCGACACCCAGGGCTTACCGCCGCCCACTGACTCACGCTCCCTCTGTTCTCGAGAGGCCGGCAGTGTAGCCAGTAGTGAGCGTAGCTGGAAAAAATATGCCACTATACGCTAAACTCCCATGTTAGTGGTAGCACTGCATGAAAACGACGAGTGCTACATAGCTCGTTCTGGTCTCATTTTGAAGCTTGTAGCGCCTATTTTTTTGCTGAATACATTTTCTTTCATGCAGATACTTGATTGATCATTCAGGAGGCCCTGAATATGCCCAAAATAGCCCAAAAAAATCCACTAGACGAGGGTTAATATTACCATGTTAGCCCTAAGATGTGACACTCGTTCTCATGTGGTGATATTTTACATGTGAACAGGGTGTCAGGAGACGTCCTGGCGGATTTAGGGGTCCTTTTGAGGATGCTGATTTTCCCAAATAAATCGGCACCTTCAAAAGTTTGTTTTTTTCTTTCGGCGATCTTTCTGTGTATTGATGCCAGATACTCGCCTCGCAGGCGAGAAAGGAAATTGCCAAAATTACCCGGAGTGGTGTGCTGTACCACTAAAACTTCCGGCGGAAATGCTGATTCCAAAGGGAAGTATCTCGGCCCGGCCGAGTGAACTCACCCTAACCGAGAGCCTCACGCGGCATAAGCAGACTTATAACCCCCGGCGGAACAGTCCAGTGAGTTAGACTATACCTCAAGTCCCTAAAACAATCGGATAGTTAATTGCCAAGGTTAATATGGGCCGGTGACACATTGTCACAGGTAGGCAGTTCAAATCACGAAGAGATCTTCAAGGTTCTTCTTCGCATACAAGTACAGCGGAAGGTTAGAGTAGCGGTTGGTCTACAGCTAACTTTCTGGCGTAATTGTGAGAGTTATAATGTGTGTACCTCTTGGGTTATCCTTATGAGCATTGATTCCTGGAAATTTTCTATTTCCAGATCACGACACATCAGTAGCGGCGAAAGTCGGCAGGGGAAGGGGCCGATCCCGGCGTTTTTTTTGTTTAGCTCCATCATGACTCTAGTCAATCTCTGCGCTACTCCTACTTGCTCTCTTGTCCCTGTTTTTTAATATAAACTTTGCGTCAAGCATGTGAAATGCCTCGATAGATCACAAGGTATTTAGGTGTAAAAAAAAAGTGTGCCATTTGTTCCGAACTTCGTTCTACATTATTTGGTAAGAAAGATAATTCGTGTTTAGTAGCACTAAAATAAATTAAGAAAATTTACAATGCCTACACAACAGACATTGCCCATAAGGCCCTTCATTGCGATGATGAAGCTCTTTGGGAGCACTTAGTGATTAAGTCGCCAGTTCTGAAATTAACGCCAGCCAAGTCTATTAAATCTATAGCTAAATCTCAAATTCTATCAAAAGAGTTAGTAAGTAGTGGAGATAGCAGTGACTCTAGCAAGGTAACCCCCCCCGGCCGCCGAGTGACCACTCTAGATCCAGGTCAAGGTCCGACCACTCTAGATCCAGGTCAAGGTCCCCCCTCAGGTAATCCAGACAGTCTTCGGTGGAGTCTTTGAGGTCCCACAATAGACGCAAAGATGACACGGCGGCAGCTAGCCACAGAAAATCAGAAAAGGGGCATAAGAGTTCTCGCAAGGAGGAGACGCAGTCGCGGCACCGGCTACCGCCGGAGTCGCGGCCACTTCCCTCCACCTCTACCTTCATTTTGTCTAACGTCCAACCTGGCAGCTCGGAGGTATGGACGGAGGGGACTGAGTCGACTTCCAGGGAAGAGTCTAGGGAATCTTTAGGTGTACCTCAGGAAGGACATTTTGCTATACCTAAATTAAACTTGAACTTACCAGTCAGTAGACCTCCTATAGTGTCACAACGAGTACTGGCTGAACAGTACCGTGGCTATACAACCTGCAGACACTCAGTCTTGGACAACTCCCAGGTGAGTCAAGTAATACCAGATTCACAAACTCCTTCTGATCAGGGTCGAAGTATTTGGAGACAATCTGAACCCTCAAATGTGGAAAACAGTGTTCGTTTTCAGGAAAGTGTTAGAGACAGTAACATAATTGAGCCAATCCCCTCCTCAGTACCTGACCTAGTGTGACCGGTGAATGGTCAAGAGTCAGAACATAGGTAACAACCGCCGGAACTTATAGAAGTGCAGGATGAGCCGGAGGACATAGAACTGTCCTCAGCACAACCCAGGCATACTGAGGAAAGGTCTGAGATAGGTTCAGAATCTTCCAAAGAATTACATAGTAAATGTATAACTACTGATGATTTACACTATATTCTTCATAAGGTTATGCGACAATACAATGTGCCTAAAACTCAGGATCCTACCACCACTACACCGGGAGCTTCCCCGATAGGGTAACTTGTGCGGCCTCTGGAACCTTCCAGGGTTGTTCCACCTAATATGTCTCTCCCCCAATTTAATGTCGTCCCGGCGAACACTGCGGCAAGCGGCACGACAGTGCCCGCCTCATTAATATCAACCAATGTCCCGTGTTATAACGGATGTTACTCCTCCACCTTTTGACAAAATTCCCCACAGAAAAGGCCCTATACCTCTTCTGTATGGTCCCGACTGCTCGTGGATCGTAGCACAGACCACCGTATCGAGGGAGATCCCTGTTCCTAGTGAGTGGGTTATGGAGGTAAGTAAGAGTAAGAAGCTGAGGGCCAAAGATGCACAAGGGCAAGTATTGGATGTAACTATCAAAGCTATTCCTAATGTTTATGCACCTGAATTTTTTGTATACTCTGCTACTCCGGCATTACCTCTCGCCTCCTCTGCACGACTTTTTGCGGTTTGGACAAAGTCTGACGGTGTGAACGATATTAAATCGCTTAATACGCTAACACCGGAGTTGGATACAACTCCAGTTCTAGATCAGTCTCACAATCCAGTTCTGCAGGTGGGGCAGGTAGGTCTAGGCCCGTGGGTGGACTGGGAGGCGGAAGCTTAACAGTTTGCAGCTACTATCACATCAAAATCCTCCCACCAAATACCTCAGGATAACAACATTTGGTTTTCAATGCCGATCAATAAAGCAGGAGGGATGTCCCCTGCTCTTTTTAATTTCCTGTCAGCTCCCAAATTGTCTCTCTATGACTTGAAGGAACCCTTTTCAACCACTCCTCCAGTGCACTTAGACAGAGACTTTAAATTGCGAAACAAAGCATTTAGACTATTTTCACAATTCATTCTGAGCCGCCAAATAGCCCAGTCCCTCACGAGGACCATAGCAACTATTTCTGACCAAAATGTAAGGAAGGCCACCGATCTATCAAGACGGCTTCTATTACAGAACTCCATCCAGTTCTTGGGTGACATCCGAATAGCCTTGTGTAGGCTGTTCGTGCACGCCAAGACTTAAGAGTATATATGGCTAAGAAGTTACCGGACGACATTGGTCGCCGGGTAACCCTCTCCCCTGTATTAACTGCTTCTTTGCTAAATCTAGAAACGTGGAAGGCAGTTTATAATATGGTTGATAGCTTGCAACCGAGTACCTCCCAGCCTAGGAAGGAGAACTTTAAGAAACCATACTCCAAACCCAAAAGAGGAGGTTAGTCACAACACTCTGGTGCTAAGCAGCCCTTTCAGGGAACCATGCCTCCTCCGGCGCAGGGAGGTACTCAGCACAAGCCTAAACAGGGAAAACATTCAGGAAAGTGGCACAATAAGAATAAGTCACAACATAAGTTAGGTCAGGGAGCGATGCCAGCCAAAACCAGCCAACCGTCTACCCCTACCCCACCACTAACAAAAAACTAGTTTGTCAAACTCTCTCTCTCCCGGAGTCTATCGAAGGCGAGTAGGATCCGAGGGTAGTTCCACCGGACAAGCCCAGTCAAGTAACTGGGTCATTTCGGGCGTGTCACCGGGCCTGGCCACGGCGAACTTGGGCACGGACAGTGGTACGCAAGGGAATCGCCTGGCGGTGGCTCCGGCGACCTCGTTTATGTCAGACTCGAAAAGTCAATCATGTTTCTTTAGAGGTGGAGTCACTAGTCCAGGAAATGATCACCAAGCGTGTCATTGTCCCGGTCGACCCAACTTGCCCTTTATTCACGTCAAGACTTTCTTGTGCCAAAGAGGGACAGTGTTCAAATGCGACCAGTAGTAGATCTCTCGTGCTTGAACAATGAACACCCACATTCACAATTCACCCTTCAGGATGTTCAATGTGAACCACATCAGGCTAACACTTCCACCACAAGGATGGATGTGTTCATTAGACCTGACAGACGCCTATTAGCATGTCCCCATCAACAAAAGGTTCCAAAAATTCCTCGCCTTGAGGATCAGGCAAGAGACTTATGTCTTTCAAAGAATGCCATTCGAGTTGAACCTGGCACCGAGTATATTCACGAAATTAGTTCGGCAGGCCCTCATGCCAATGTTAAATCAGGGGATCAATGTGTTGTGGTACCTAGACGATTGGCTGGTAGTGGCGGAGTCAGAGAGTTTATGCAAAATCCATGTCAGACAAATGATCAATTATGTACAATCCCTAGGGTTCAAGGTCAACTTGGCAAAGTCACATCTTGTTCCCACACGGGCAATTCAGTGGATAGGGCTGGTCTGGGACACAACCAATCTCACTCTCAGTCAGAGTGTGGATAACCGCAACAGATTTCGAAAGAAATTGTTCCGTTCGTGTTTCTCCACAGTCTGAACACGACGAGGAGATACTAGGAGTCTCTGGTCGGTTCTCTCAACTGGATTCAATTAACGGTAAAGTTGGGCCGGTTGAAAGTGAAGAGATTAATCTTGGAAGGCAACAAATATTTCCCGCTATTGCCAGCGGGAGAATTGTGGAAAATTCCTCCCTTAATTCACAACTTACTGGCGGTCTGGGTGAAGAGAGAAATATTGCACTCAGTAATGACGTGGGTATCTCACCCACCTCCAGTATGAGTAGACACGGACGCTTCAGGGACAATAGGCTGGGGTTATCAGTCGAGCCTAGGCCATCAAGGGCAGGGTCTTTGGTCCCAAGACGAGAACTTTCATATCAACAAGCAAGAGCTCTTAGTCCCTTTGTTTTTCCTTCAAACTCACGGCTCCTCCTTGCAGGGGAAATTAATAGCTTTTCGAATGAACAATTTGAATGCGGTGCACTGCATTCAAAAGCAAGGCCCAACGAGGTCTCGGAAGTTATTAGAATTGTCAGAGAAGATTTTTGCTCTGGCCGAAGAGCTGAGCATTCATCTTCATGCATCATATCTCCCAGGCATAGCGAACATCTGGGCAGACGCGCTGTCCAGGAGACAGAGCACCACAGTAGAATGGGCAATCAAGCAAGACATCTTCAACAAGATAATTGCAGAGCCATACCGTTCACAAGTGGATCTATTCGCGTCCGAGGAGAACCACAGACTCCCTCTCTACCTAACCCATCGGGAAAGGACCTCGGCGGGCGGTCCAGATGCATTACTGGAGGATTGGAACAGGTGGAGTTCCATCTATCTTTTTCCGCCTCCAGACGCCTCACTCATGTGTCAAGTAGTTCACAAACTATGGGGTTACCGGGGCATAGTCTCGATGATCGCGCCTCTATGGCCGGCTGAGGTGTGGTACCACCAGTTGAAAACGTGGTGCGAGAACCTGGTGTTGCTCCCGGTCTTCTCGTACTTCCACTTGGAGACAATTGGAAACCTAGAGACCTCGCTGACTTTTGCCTTCTGGACATTCAAAATGCCAAATGGTTAACTCCGTATGGAGAGAGTGTTACCAATTAATTTCTTAATCAGTACACTATGTCCACCAGGAGACAATACCAATCACATTGGAAAACATTTACAACCTGGATAGTAGAAACGGCGCAAACTGATGCATCAGTAGCTTTGGTTTTTAAGTACTTAGACTATTTGTTTGAACATCAACGCCTTTCTGTAGTTACGCTGAAGAACCATCTCTCTGCCATCAGAACTCCCTATTATGACCTTACAGGGCTATCCATACCGCAGGCGGAGGAGAAAGGGTTCATGAGGGCATGTTTGAAGCTCCGCCCACCACCCCGTCAGCTCATGCCTACCTGGTCACTGGACAAAGCTATGACTTTACTTCATTCGCGCAAGTACAACCTCGCGCCGGATTTTGACTCATTATTAAAGAAGGCTGTGTTCCTTATGGCTTTGGCGACAGGAAACAGGGTATCTGAGCTGGCGGCGATGAGCAACGAACCTAATTGCCTTAGATTTGGGAGACTTAATGAACATTTACAAATTGCTCCATCTCCCACTTTCATAGCTAAGAACGAGCATAGTGATCATGTGTTCTCTGAATTTACGATTTCGGCTCTCAAACGCGGGCATACACATCATGTTTCATGTCCGGTGCAAGCTTTAATCAAGTTTATGAGGGTATCGCAGCCCCAACAACAGGGAGCCTTATGGGTCAACAGTACAGGTACTCGTGTCACGAGAACAAAATTGGCTTCCTTGCTCGTATATGTAATTCGGGAAAGTAATCCTGGTGTAGTGGGCAGAGCCCACGACATCAAAAAATGGGCTGTCTCATTAAGGTTTCTACATAAGTATTCAATAAATGATATAGCAAACACTAAATTATGGGCACCCAATCATACTTTCTTGACGCGGTACCTGTCGGTGGCTTTAGATAAACCAAAACTGACATGTGTGGCCTTTCGTCAGCGGGTCTAGTTGTTCAATGTGCTACTAAGTTAAGTTTAATCTAAATGGTAAAAAGAAGGGAGGGGGGGGTTGCTGGAGAGCTTAACCCTTAAAGATCGGGGCCCGACTTAAGTCCGTATCGAAAAATTTGGACTATGAGGCGGGGCCCGCCTTAAGGGGACCGACCGGTTAATTTAGGCTTAAAAAACTTGAAATCCTGAAAACACCAATAGGTGTTTACTCAACAAGAGTCAACATCCCTTCATAAGCCAGTGAAATGTTATTAGTGAAAACCCATTGGAACTAGTATTTTTTTATGTTTTCCAAACTTTTCCTGTAATTCTAAAAACGTTATATAGCGAACTTTGAAATTAACATGCTCAGTAACTACTGGTCGTACGAGGAGCATACCTATATAAATCGAAAGAGCGTAAGCTACTCTACAACCTACCATACGCTTTATCTTCTACTTTGCCATGTTCCCGCATAAAATATTGTAAATCTAAAAAACAAAAGTAAAAATGTTCACCTAATGACCTTAGACTTTCACCTGTTTTTCTCAGAACCTATATTGCCGCACTATCGGATGTTATTTTACTGTTATTATTGGACCTATAGGAATGGTGTATATACCATTGGAAAGGTAATTAAAAACACTAAAAGGCCTATAAACCAAATTTACTCTAATAATTTAAATTTGTTCACAATATGTCGTCAAAGTTGTAATTTTTGTATAAATATATTCGCCTGAATCCGTCATCACCTAAATCGAACAAATACACAAAATATATAAAATGTGTTTTATAGAAACTATAGATACACCTTTTGTGAGTTGTTTGATCACATAAAACATGTGCTTTGGGGATTTCTGTAGGAGTTTATCATTTTCTGCAGTACTATGATTTTCAATTTTGTTTTACCTAAATTGCAAGAAACAAGCAAACAATTTTTTTTTTTTCTTTTTTTTTTTATCTAGTTTTATGGTCATATACACCTGTGCCAAATTTCATTTAAATTATTAGTAAGACCTGGAAGTAGCGTAATTATCCGGTCGGTCCCCTTAAGTCCGAGTGCAATTTTAGCGCAATATTGGCTCTGAGAGAGAGACGAGTGACTGGAGGAGCATGGGTTACCGCATGACCACTCGCCACGGCCGCCGTGGACCTACTGAGATTTACTCCACTTACATCCACCCTCACTCCCTCGCTACATACGTAATTATATAAAGAAATTACCATATTTTAGCGATTTTGCCCTTCGGTTGCACGATCGTTGCAAGACAACCAGTGATCGTAGAAGGATGGTTCGGGTATCCTTGGAAAGCTCAATTTACGCCCTTTCAGGAATACATACTTGTATTACTCTCTGGGACTTGTTTATGCATGAAAAAGAGCACGGAAACAACCCCATTTATGGTAAAAAAAAAAACTCGCTGTGCGGCACGGTCAAATATACCGCCTAGCCCGCTCGTAAGGTGTTAAGACCTCTAGACCCTCCGCCGGACTATGTGATAAGGTCACGAGCTGGTTATCCAGCTCAATTTTGTTTTGTTTTTATGAAAATATCTATCATAGTTGCAACTATAAGATACTAAGTAAGATTGTACAAACTAGAATTATAACATGTACAAATTTACGTTAAGGACATAATATATACTCATATGATTTATTATGCTTTTGAACAGGAATAAAAGAATGTTCCTGGTAAACAAATTGTATTGAATCTCAGTGTGATATTCTTAACAGATGTACACTCACACGTACTAAAAGTTGCTCAGGCGTGGGTCCTTCCTTCCCCTACTCCACCCTGGGCAGGTGGAAGGGGGGAGTCGGGTCCAAGTCTACCCCCACCTTCCACCCCCAAACTATCCCCAACTCCCCCACCTTCCTTCTCTAGCTGGCAGTTAGTGATTAGCGACGATTGTTCTAATGTATTGCAAATTATTGTCAAACCATCATTGCACATGCTTACAATGGCCGAGATTTAACATTTATTAGGAATTTATCAATACAATATACTGTATAATTGTATTGTCAAAATTAATTTCTATACACAACGTGGGTTACACGAATCTTGGCTGTAGTGGTATTGTGCCTCTCTCGCTCTGTCTGTCTCTCTCTCTCTCTCGCTCGCTCTCTCTCTCTCTCTCTCTCTCTGTGTGTGTGTCTCTCTCTCTCATTGCACTACTTCCTACGAGGAAGACTTTATGTGATTTGAATATAATAATACCGAAATGTAATCCAATCTCATAGGGTATTCAGGTTATTATGTTCACCATTATTACAATACACATCAACGTGCCCTCTACGATCTACTTCTAGGTTCTCAAATTACGTACACAGTCGGGCTTCTATATCATAACAGGAATGGAATAAAGGCAAAGATAGGCTGGAATAGTGTTGCTACAGTTATTGATTGTTTCGTCTATCATTTAATCAGTTTCTGCCATTTATTCAATACCATACATACTATAAATGGTTTGCATTTCATTCTATGTGGCCTATAAACTTTTTGCAATCAATTATATGTAGAACTCGATACAAATTACTATCAAAGTCGGTGTAAACTTTTAGAAAGATTTGAGTATAGAGCCCTTGAGTAGCAGGGCTCGCCTTCTCACTTCCCCCTTCTCTGTCTCTATCTGTTATACCACAAACCCCCAAATAATTAATAAAATTAATAGACAGTTTTACCATCAACTCTCCTCTATGTGTATCGAATGCAGGCAACATTCATCACACACAATAATGAAGGGTAACATACCAAATTCAGACCCGATAACTTGTGGTTGTAGAAAGTGTGTGCTATGAGAGATTTACAAGGAGTTACAAGGAATAGTTACTATTTCAAAGCCCTTGCGGTCCATTACGGGGAAATATTCGAAGTGGAAGGAGAAACATTTTTCAGTGCACTACACTCCTTACACAGTGTGCAAAATACTATTGTTACGACCGGGACTACGAATAAAACAAGGGCACTTAATGATTGGACTAGTAATAGGGCACTATGCAACAACGGTACGCTAGATCCAAACCCTCGAACTTATATGCCGGCGAACAAAAACACCTATACCCTCCAGAGTTAATCTGCGATAGCGGGGTATCCTTAACTGGGCATAAATATACTCTACTTCAGGCTAACCCACACTGGTATAGCCTGATAACAAACAAGATGCAAGTTACGCTAAAATGCATAACAAGAAATCTATGGAAAGATCAATTAAATCACTGCAAGATTTAATACAATAAAAAGATGCTTCAATACAGTTACTCTAAAAAACAATAAACTCTTCACTCCTATCTGAAAGAGAGTGAAGTAAAGTCCTACAGCATAGACCTGGAAACTTCTGAATAAAGTCTGATGGTCATAAGATGCTCGTATCTTAAACTATATAAAGGCAGGAGGCAGGACACTACACGTGTAAATCGAATACACTAAAAGATAGGACATATAATGTTAACTGATACGAGAATACTATAAATGCGCAACGGTAGCAATGCTCGACACTAAAAGAAGTACTTCCTCATCAACGAAACAGTCTGCTATGGTTGTGCGGTTCAGCAACAACCTAGACTAATAAATGCTGTGAATAATAATGTGTACATATCAAAAGAGCTTATATTAAATACTAACAAGTGTCTACTCGATTAATAATGTCTAGCTGGGATACTCGAGGTAAGGAACTGGGGTTGAGCAAGACAGGCTCGTAGCCTAGCGATGTTCTTAAGACTGCATCCTTTAAGTTACGGTAATTGACTAGGGTGCTCTCTTGATAGATCCAGATCACAAGTATCTGGTTCTATCCTGGCGACCCTCTAAAGACAAGCAAAGAGGCAGCACAGTGTGGAAATGGTACAGGCCAAAACCCTCAGTCAACACAATGCTGCACTCGCAAAGGACGCAGCCGAAAAGACAACCCAGGCTACCCCTGGACCGGTCGAAGTCGTGTAGGTATAAGCAAACCGTACACACATCGGAGAAAACGACTACAGTTACCTTATCCCAGTCTAGCATTAAATAAAAGAGCAGAAACACTAAATCAACAATGGAAACACACACAAAGTTCTTAACCTATACTAACTAAGAACCCTCAAACCTATTCTAAGTACATGTAAATATCTCAGAGGACGGCGCATGCAATACAATGGGCTGGCTATGGAAACCGTATGCAGAACCCAAGGGGAGTGTTGTGCAGTTAATAAAGATTAGAGTATGGAAAGAGAGAATCGAGAGAGAAACAGTGGTAAAGGGGGTGATCGGGAGAGAGTATGCAAGGGGATGTTAGAAGCACGCGCACCAAGCCTGTCCTGAGGAGGGCAGCTCCTGGGAACCCTCATGGAGGAGGTTCGTTACACAGGAGCCCGCAAGGGCGCGATGGTCGGCCAATCACGGGCCGAGACGTCACAAGGCAGCAGGCGTCCCTAGGACGCGCCAGGATCCGCCAGCCAATCAAGGGCGCGGGAAAGCCCGCGCGCGAGCGGGAAAACTCCTCCGAGCGAGGGAGGCAGCACGTACATACACATGCACATATTACCACCACGCTGCTTACATCGCTCTTTCTCCTTAACTTTACACAATGCATCTATATTCTATTAATGATATAAAATACTTCCCGTTGTCACAGACGAAAATAAAGACCACCACTGGACTGTCTGTGACAATGCGATTACTAGGAAAGAAAGAACAACATTCTCGGATAACTGTAGCCCATTTCGATGTCCCTGGCGAACGCTAGTGGCTAACGAGAGGCGATTCTGCCAACGCTGGTAGACGTCACACCCCGCCCAAGATATGGGATGCTCAACATTATGCGAGCACCATATCTGACAAGGCAGAATGCCGACAAGATCCGCCACACCTAGCCACTCCACCAGAAATGAAATGCAAAGCTCAATCTTAAATAAAACAACATATTAGCATAAAGAAAATCTTATAACCCCTCCCAAACACAATAGTAATATTTTAGCCTGCTATGCTCCCTGAGCGAGCTTCACAGAGCCCAGCGTACTAACTGAAAGACAGGTTCAACTTAGGACTTTAGCTATAACATTGGCAACTTACAATTAACTATCAAAAAGAAAAAGTTTTTATGTGATTTTTTATTTAGTTTTAATGTGTTTTTTTACGACTGCTCTACAGGGGCAAGCCTGGTTTTTCTCCACTCTCAACACACACTGACTGAACGGCGAGGGTTCTCCTGCAAACATACCCTCCCGTGACAAACAATCAGCCAAAACATTATCAGTGCCCTTAACATGCCACACATCCAACTTGTGTTCCGGCAGCAAGACAACACCTGACACTGATAAACTGCCCAGTTCATCACAAGACTGGCACTTCTCTTCGCTCTCTCTGGCAACGGGGCCTGCCAATAACCTTTCGCTAGTTCTACCTTCGTGATGAGCGAGGCGGCCCCGGAGCGGTCTATGGTGTCGTCAACTCTAGGTAATGGATAGGTGTTTGTCAGGGATAATGCTTTCACACTCTTGCAATCAACATTCCCACGGATCTTGCCACTCAACTCCGGTTGCAAACTCACTGGCAACAGCCACTCACGATATCCCTTATCCCTCAGACCCTTTTTCCACATGTAGTCTAGCTCTGCTTTCGCGACAGACTGTCGAGTAGGATTTATACGGTAGGGAACTAACTTGAGCCTTGCACTGTCTCCAGCCTCCATGTCGGATTCTACCCCGTACATCAGGCCTGGAGAAGCAATAAACATGCGGATGTACTGCCACAGCCTAGTAAACAACTCCTCTTGTCGCTCAGGAACAAGAGGTTGCAACTTATCTCGAAGAACAACATGCCTAGTGCCCTCCCACAACCCAGCCGAGACCGCAGCTTCTAAACTATAGTCTCCCTCCTTCTCCACCTTCGTCCCTAGAACAGCGAGGTCATGAGAGGGACAATCAGTACCACCTGTGCAGTCACTCCCATAGTTCATAATGGCTAAGGCTTCCCCGCCGATACCGTACATGCACACCCCCGCATTCCTTGCGACTACATCTGCCTGCGCAGCATCACCGCCTTCAGCGACTTGGCCAGATACAGTCGGTCTATGGTAGGGCTGTTGCATTCGACTAGAGCAGCATTGGGAGGCTATGCGACGACCGGGCACATCCACTCCACAGCCAACCTCACCAATCTGCTCAATGTCCTCATTCTGACCACCACCCTTGGCAGCCATGGGTCGACCCTGACCTGACAACCATGCCAAAGCCTCGTCGCCCACCTTGAACCACCAAAACAACGAGGCTAACTGTCTACTAACATTCAAGTGACCTGCCAGCGGAACATCATGCACCGCATGAGTTGTGAGGCCTGGGTGCTCGGCACGACCAGTGGGGTATGAACCGAGCCGGTGCTGGAGCGCTGCACACTGCTGCTCAGGCAGGTGCTCTAGCGTTTCCACAGCCACCAGACTCGTGTCCCACGCCCACTGCTCCGCCGAGACATGACAATCCCAACTCTCCTCCACCTTTGCCCCACTGTCCCCCTCTCCTTCTCCACCTTGGCCGCTGCAGACCAACGCAGGGACAGTAGGCTGCTCAGGTGGTTGCCTCACAAACTCCTTTAACAGGTTCACATGACATGTTTCCCCGTCCTCGTGTTCAATAGCCCCGTTCCCACAACTTTCCTCCAACCTGGGAACTACTCTGTCGCGGAGTGCCAGCACGCCCAACCATGTCACTAGGGGGGACAGGTTCTGGGGCCACTCCGGAGCTCACCTCTGGGTCAAGTACCGAGTCGCCAAGAAGAGCCGCTGGATCAAAACTCACAAAACTTCTCCCAACTTTAGCTTTCTCCTTCCGACCGTTCCTCCGCTGGTCTAGAGACTGAGGAATAGGCTGTGACACCTTAGATGCACGAGATCGGGTGACAACACACGCCATCTGTTGTAATTGACACCTCTCGACCAACTCCTGCCCCTCCCTACTCACGTCGGCCGCACTCTCGGCACCGACTAAGAGTGGAACCTCAAAAGTAGGCACCGCAAAGTCGTTGCCGAGAAGCAGGTCGAAGCCCTCTACTGGCAGTTTCTCTACGATTCCAACATCTATCTCTCGTGTCACACTATCAACCTCCAGCTCCACTCGAACCAACGGGTATGACCGTGTAGCATTAATACTCTGCACCACAACTACCCATGCCGCATTTATAGGTTGGCCTGTAAAGTTTTTCATCAGAGTCTGGGATGCACCTATATCACGCAACAACTCCAACCCATGCTTGCAACCAGCCTAACTCACGCAGCCACGCCCTCTATGGTCGCAAAAAGCATCGCGGACAGGTTTCGAGCCTTCCGGACACTTCTTCACTGGCTGTGCCCCCGCATCTGACATATCACCCCGGGTAAACGCAGAAGACCTCAGAGACACCCCAATGTTGCTAGCCAAAGACACGACTGTTGTAGGTTGGTTACTAGGGCAGGAACGTGCAAAATGCCCCTTGTTATGACACTTAAAACACTCTACTTCACCCTTGGACTTCCCCTGAGGTGGGGAAGGGTCCTGACCTTTCTTAAACGGGACGGCTTTTTGTTTGTGATCAAAATTAGTATCATTGCTCTTACTTTCGTTATTAAATGTTGGATCACTGACTCTGGGGGGTGGAGTGTTGCGCCCCTTGTTAACTGCATCGATCCGTTGTGCAGACCCGCACCCATGAATCAGCGATAATCTCAGGTCAGCCAACTCAGCTGCCTTTTGTAGAGTTTTAGGCTGTTTCTCTTTGAGGTTCAAAGTCAGGTCGCCGCCTGTGCATTTAAAAAATTGCTCCAGAAGGACTAACTGCTCAAGCTCTTCGAACGTCGTCACCTTCTCTGACCTCAGCCAATTTCTCAAAGCATCAGACAGTTCCCGGGCATGTTCTAGAAAAGTGCACTCACGACCCTTCGTAACACCCCAAACTTCAACCTATATGTCTCTGGTTGTAACTCGTACGCCCGCAGAACAGCTTCCTTCAATACCTCATAATCGATGCAAGACTCCAAGGGCAACGCATCATATGCCTTGAGTCCTTTGCCAACCAACCTAGAGGAAACAAGGGCTGCCCACTTAACCTCGGGCCATTGGTGCTCCCGGCACTTCTTCTCAAAATGCAGGAAAAACTCGGTGACACCCGACTCGTCAAATGCAGGGACTAACTTAAGAAGGTGCGATAAAGACTGATCAAGACCTCGATTCCCAGAACCGAGACGCTGCCCTGTCGACTCCACCCGAGACTTCTCAAGCTCTATGTCTGCACAGTACTTCGTAGCCTCAACCTGAAGCTCAGCTTCCCACTGCTGCTGCTGCTGCCTGAGCTCAGCCTCATACTTTCGTTGCTCGAGCTCAGGCTGCATCTTAGCCATCTCAAGCTGGAAGATCATATCTGGAGTTAAACCTTGAGGAGGAGGAGATGCAACAATTGGAGACCCACCCAGTGATCCACCCAGGGGCAAACCATGCTGCCAGTGACTATCGGCCTGCGGGAATGTCCTCGGATCCGGAGCCCGGGGGGACGCTATGGTAGGAGTCGAGTGGAATGGGGGCTGGGCCGAAGGTGCCCCAGCTCCCGCTCCACCCGAAGCCCCACGCACCCCACCGAGCACACAGGCCACCAGGTCACTTCTCGTCATGCTGCTAGTGCCATCATGCCCCATGACCGTGGCCAAACACTGGAGACCATACCGATCAATCCCCGACACCCGGTCAACAGTAATAGGCATCTCCAGAAACTTCCTTGCATCCTCCTCACTGTGCACTGATCCGTCGTTCGACATAGTGTCCACCGGAAATCCTCAACGTTTATAAAAAAAACAAAAAACTAAACTCTCATGTAGCACTATTCACTAAAAAAATGCTTGAAGACAACTCAAGTGCTATACTACGTTGCCCAAAAAAAATCCAACGTGCCCAAAATATTCCTCAAAAACAAATGTCCAAAAATCCTGCAATTATTTCTTAGTTCATTTGGTATGACGACTAAGATAAGATACTAGGCAAGGTCGCCATTTGTTACTACCGGGACTACGAATAAAACAAGGGCACTTAACCCGGAAACTGCGGGGAGACTCTTAAGAGTTCCCCCGGTGGACTGCGGGAAGACTCTTAAGAGTAAGGGAAAACAAATCCATTTAAAACACCCCCCCCCCCCCTTTTTTTTTTTTTTTTTTTTTTTTTTTTTTTTTGCCCCTGGGCCATGCCAAATATCCCTCCTTCCCCACTTTCCTCCCCTCCTTCCCCACTTTCCTCCCCTCCTTCAGTTATCACCTATTTTCCCTGTTATTCCCTTATTCTGTGGTTTATTTTCGTGCTAACATTAGCGAGTTGGTAGCAGGGCGTTGTCATCACTGTTACCAAGCGTGGGAAAGAGCGAGAGAGAGACTATTGCGGAACAGTGTCTCTCCAGACAAGGGGAGGGGTGGAGGGCAGGGAGGTTGCCTCAGCCATACATTATGTAACTCCCGGCCTGTATCACCGATTTTGACCATCCAAACACTGTTTCCACTTGTTTTATTGTTGTAACAGGTTAATACCTTTATAATCAACCTATAATAGGCGCATGTGGATAAGTATTAATGCTATTTATGGTAAAATAACGATGTTAGTGATGGGAACAGCTCAAATACGTCAGCACCGGAGTGTGGTGTCTCGTACCCCCCATGCGCACTTCTTAGGTTAATGATTGGACTAGTAATAGGGCACTATGCAACAACGGTCCAAACCCTCGAACTTATATGCTGGCGAACAAAAACACCTATACCCTCCAGAGTTAGTCTGCGATAGCGGGGTATCCTTAACTGGGCATAAATGTACTCTACTTCAGGCTAACCCACACTGGTATAGCCTGATAACAAACAAGATGCAAGTTACGTTAAAATGCATAACAAGGAATCTATGGAAAGATCAATTAAATCACTGCAAGATTTAATACAATAAAAAGATGCTTCAATACAGTTACTCTAAATAACAATAAACTCTTCACTCCTATCTGAAAGAGAGTGAAGTATAGTCCTACAGCATAGACCTGGAAACTTCTGAAGAAAGTCTGATGCTCATAAGATGCTCGTATCTTAAACTATATAAAGGCAGGAGGCAGGACACTACACGTATAAATCGAATACACTAAAAGATAGGACATATAATGTTAACTGACATGAGAATACTATAAATGGGCAACGGTAGCAATGCTCGACACTAAAAGAAGTACTTCCTCATCAAC
The DNA here is from genome assembly GCA_032716605.1 of Paralithodes platypus. Taxonomy (NCBI): domain Eukaryota; kingdom Metazoa; phylum Arthropoda; class Malacostraca; order Decapoda; family Lithodidae; genus Paralithodes; species Paralithodes platypus. Next base: position 14,798,533 of record CM064531.1, read on the forward strand.
GAAACAGTCTGCTATGGTTGTGCGGCTCAGCAACAACCTAGACTAATAAATGCTGTGAATAATAATGCGTACATATCAAAGAGCTTATATTAAATACTAACAAGTGTCTACTCGATTAATAATGTCTAGCTGGGATACTCGAGGTAAGGAACTGGGGTTGAGCAAGACAGGGTCGTAGCCTAGCGATGTCCTTAAGACTGCATCCTTTAACCCGTACAGCCCCAGCGACGCGCCTGACGCGTCGGCGATGTATGTAACGCACAGCCCCAGAGACGCGCCTGGCGCGTCACCCTAATTGCGCCGACCGTAACCTCAGGTGTAGCCACTCAAGAGGGCTCAGATTTGTATGGGAACTGTGTACGTATCCCACGCAACCGTGCCGATGGTTGAAAACTCTCAAAGTCCACGTGCGTGCGCGCGAGCGCGCAATAACCTGTTTTTTTGGGATAATTGCCTTCAATTTTTTACTCTTATAAAATCCGTTTTCGGGGGCTCTGCAGGACCATTTTTTAAACTTTTTGAGCGGTTTTTCGTGGTTTTTCCTTCATTCCTAACCCATTCGCTATTGTTTCTGGAATAAAACCATTTTTTGAAAACCGGCCGGGTTCTGGTGCGCAAACATTACAAAACTAGCCGGGGCTCCACGGGTTAAGTTACGGTAATTGACTAGGGTGCTCTCTTGATAGATCCAGATCACAAGTATCTGGTTCTATCCTGGCGACCCTCTAAAGACAAGCAAAGAGGCAGCAAAGTGTGGAACTGATACAGGCCAAAACCCTCAGTCAACACAATGCTGCACTCACAAAGGACGCAGCCGAAAAGACAACCCAGGTTACCATAGGACCGGTCGAAGTCGTGTAGGTATAAGCAAACCGTACACACATCGGAGACAACGACTACAGTTACCTTATCCCAGTCTAGCATTAAATAAAAGAGCAGAAACACTAAATCAATAATGGAGACACACACAAAGTTCTTAACCTATACAAACTAAGAACCCTCAAACCTATTCTATGTACATGTAAATATCTCAGAGGACAGCGCATGCAATACAATGGGCCGGCTATGGAAACCGTATGCAGAACCCAAGGGGAGTGTTGTGCAGTTAATAAAGATTAGAGTATGGAAAGAGAGAATCGAGTGAGAGAAACAGTGGTAAAGGGGGTGATCGGGAGAGAGTATGCAAGGGGATGTTAGAAGCACGCGCACCAAGCCTGTCCTGAGGAGGGCAGCTCCTGGGAACCCTCATGGAGGAGGTTCGTTACACAGGAGCCCACAAGGGCGCGCTGGTCGGCCAATCACGGGCCGAGACGTCACAAGGCAGCAGGCGTCCCTAGGACGCGCCAGGATCCGCCAGCCAATCAAGGGCGCGGGAAAACCCCGCGCGCGAGCGGGAAAACTCCTCCGAGCGAGGGAGGCAGCACATACATACACACGCACATATTACCACCACGCTGCTTACATCGCTCTTTCTCCTTAACTTTACACAATGCATCTTATATTCTATTAATGATATAAAATACTTCCCGTTGTCACAGACGAAAATAAAGACCACCACTGGACTGTCTGTGACAATGCGATTACTAGCAAAGAAAGAACAACATTCTCAGATAACTGTAGCCCATTTCGATGTCCCTGGCGAGCGCTAGTGGCTAACGAGAGGCGATTCTGCCAACGCTGGTAGACGTCACACTATCTACTGTCTTCTTGAACTTTTCAACTGAGGAACTGTTTAAAACTTCACAGGGAAGTTTGTTCCAGGTGGAACAGACCATTAATGGGAAACAGTTTCCACAAATACTAGTGCTGAACCTTTTCAATTCTAACTGCCAGGCACGGTTACGTATTGTATTCATATTGAGGCTAAAGAGTTTGCTATAGTACATATTATCAAACCCATTACATATTTATTCAACTTGAATGAACTGACCTCGTAGTTTGCGTGTTGGGAAAGAGAGAGAGAGAGAGAGAGAGAGAGAGAGAGAGAGAGAGACAGAGAAGACCACTACAGCCGAGATTCTTGTAACCCACGTTGTGCATAGAAAATCATTTTGAGAATGCAATTATACAGTATATTGTATTAATAAATTCCTAATATATTTTAAATGTTGACCATTGTTAGCATGTGCAATGATGGTTTAACAATAATTTATAATACATGAGAAAAATCGTCGCTAATCACTAACTGCCAGCTAGAGAAGGAAGGTGGGGGAGTTGGGGATAGTTTGGGGATGGAAGGTGGGGGTAGACTTGGACCCGACTCCCCCCTTCCACCTGCCCAGGGTGGAGTAGCCGAGTAGGGGAAGAAAGGACCCACCCCTGAGCAACTTTTAGTAGGTGTGAGTGTACCTGCATGGTCATCTTAAGCAGACCTTCTTCGAAGTGACGCACTGCTTGTCTTTTCCATTTTTCTATTTTTATTGTAAGTAAACAATAAACACTTAATTTTGTTATATGATTCTTTGTCTCTACCTATAGGTTAGTGGTTTGATATTGTCACGAATGTCCCCCTCCAGTCTTGAGATATCAGGCATATCGTCAATGATGGAGGGGCCACTAATAAATTATAGGTTTGAGTCCCGGAGAGAAGAATGAAAACCTAATATTTAGCAGTGGCCCCGAAATCATTGACGATGTAGGGCCCTCCCTTCCATCCCCTTCCCATTTGCTTGATGTCTTAAGTTTAGTCTTGATATATCATTGAAGAACGAATGGCGACGCTTGGTTCAGCGTCTGGGCTAGAATCCCCATAAGACATCCACGAGCTGGAAAGCCTTAATATAACAAATTATAAGTTAATTTAATTTTTTTTATTTTTTACAAAGTTTTTTCGTAGTGAGTACCCAATCATAAAGACGATTCCATAAGAGAATTAGCGTTACACTTATGATGTAGGACTCTCTCTCCCTGCGGCGGGTATTTCAAACACGCTGACCGCGGGTGCTTGAAAGAGGACTATTATACTAATAGGCATATCGTCATTGATTTCGGGGCCACTGCTAAATGTTAGGTTTTCATTCTTCCCTCCGGGACTCAAACCTATAATTAGGTATGATTCATTTCTCAAAACTGTATTACATCAGTTGGTAGGAATGAAAATTATGTCAATTAATCTCTTTGTATTAAACTGTAATGAACATGTACAGTACAGTAGTGGTAATTATTTCTAATAGATTTTGAAGTCTCGAACAAATTAAACGAATCTCTGAAATGCAAATACCCAGTAAAAATAAGTAAGGAGATCCAATTCAATCCGAGACTGCTTCGAATGAGATTTGTATATGAATTAATGTTCACGACTGTGCAATTAATTAAATAACATTAGGTAATAACTTTGTAATGCCCATATTGTTTTGTTTTAATTATCATTCAACATTGCTTTTATTTACTAACATATGACAGTAATATTTGCAGACCACTTGAGTCTCGTAATTTGCTTCATCCAAGATGCCTTCGGTCTTTCCTATGTTGAAAGAACAATACAAAAATATTTGGTATTATCAGAAAATATTTTGAGTTGAAAACGGTTTATAAAAGGAACATTATTTACATTATTTCACCCGAAAACTAATATGTTTATAATTCAACATTACAGTGTTTATATTAGGAGATTGTGGTGATGGGGGGAGGGGGGGGGGGGGGGGGGCGGGGATGAAGGGGAAGATCAATTCGGATTATAGCAAATGCTTGGACGACACTGAATATTTTACTTTATGTCCTGTATATCATTAATGATACATTATTTTGTATTTAATTATAGAATAAAGTGAACTTGATATTTTTTTAATCGGTACTTAGCACTTGTAGTCTGTAAGCGTTATTTTGATACACCCTGGTATATCGTCGACATAGCGACAATAGGTAGATGGGCGAAGGGTCTCATCTTGTAGGATAGCATTCTCGTAGAAGTCAGAGAAGGTTGGACCCAGGGGAGAGCCCATGCTGATTCCGTTGATTTATAGGTAGAGCTTCCGGTCTGGGCTGCGAAATGGGGCCTCAATGGTTCAAGCTCTTAATAGGTTTTCTAGGTGAATAGTAGAAATCTTGGGGGGGGGGGGGGGAGATGGTGGTACGTGTTTAGCAAAATTATCTTGTGTCATCGACAGGGACATTCGTGAAGAGACTCTCAACAACTTTGGTCCCTCTGGTATCTGAAAAGGGTGTTTCCGGGTGGATGGGACTCAATACCCTTAGCAACCCATCTAGGGGAATAGACCCTAAAAATATTATCGATGGGCGACATGCTAATCGGTGCCACTTGCAGGTGGCGATCTCTCTAACAGATAACAGATGGGGAAATTGCAGGTACCAATCGAACAAAGCAATACCCAGGGGAGGCCTATAGGCATTTGATAAGGAGTTGCTGGAACTTCTGTTTCATTTGTCTGGCTTCCCTTACTGTTTCTGTTTGTGCTTCACCCACACAGAGTGATCCACCTACTTTGGTTTTCAGAGGCCGTGCTACATCGTTTTTCGGGAATAACTTATTAACATTCAAGCCGCGGCGCCCGACATATGTCGGCCGAGAGAATAATGGCCACCCCTGCGGTGCCCGACAATAGTCGGAAGGGATTTTGAGCTCATTATCGGCTCTGAGAGAGAGTCCACGTGTTGGGAGAACGATAGGCGGGCTCTGACCGTTCGGCACGGCCCTAGTGCCGCGACTGAGCTCCCCACTGCAACATTCCACACCCACGGCCTCGCGAGACCAGGAAAAAACTGGGGAAATTACCGTATTTTAGGGTTTTTCACCTCTCGTTGCGCGACCGCTATAGGATAACCCGTGATCGTACAAGGATGATTCAGGTGTCATTGGAAAGCTCTATTATCGCCCTTTCATGGATACAAAATTGTATTACGCTCTGGCTCTTGTTTATGCATGAAAAAGAGCATGGAATAAAGCTCATTTAGGGTAAATATGCCCGCCTGGCAGGTAGTAGAAGTTACAAACATCCCCGTCTGTTAAGAGTTAACAAACCGTTGGATTAGTATGATATTTTGGCACAGCTTTTTTCACACCGTGCCCTAATTTTCGTTAATATTGTGCATCATCAACAGTGTAGAATTAAGCCACTTGTCCCTGTGTCATGAGGTTAAAGTCAAACCTGAATGACTAGGAAACGGACAAGGCTACTGTGGCGTACCTGTGGAAACAACCAAACCATTATTGCTCCTCCGTCAGTCAAACATGGTAGTTATCACCCACCACTCAACCCTAATATGGCCTTTACATTCAAGATATCTGTCAATATCAAATACAAATATACAAAATTACATATTTATTGTATATTTATAATTGATAGTGACAGATAACTTGAATGTAAAGGCCATAGTAGGGTTGAGTGGTGGGTGATAAGTACCGTGTTTGATGGAGGAGCAATAATAGTTTGGTGGTTTTCACAGGTAAGCCACGGTAGCCTTGTTCGTTTCTTAGTCATTCAGGTGTGACTTTAACCTCATGACACAGGGGCAAGTGGCTTAATTTTAAACTTTTGGTAATGCACTATATTGACAACAATTAGGACACGGTGTGAAAAAAGCTGTGTCAAAATATCATACTAATCCAACTGTTTGTTAACCCGGGAACTGCGGGAAGACTCTTAAGAGTTCCCCCGGCGGACTGCGGGAAGACTCTTAAGAGTCAGAGAAAAAAAAATCAATTTTAAACATCGAAAAAAAAAATTGTTTTTGTTTTTTTTTGCCCTTGGGCCATGCAAAATATCAGTCCTCTACCTCCCCTCCTTCCCCACTTTCCTCCCCTCCTTCAGTTATCACCTATTTTCCCTGTTATTCCCTTATTCTGAGGTATATTTTCGTGCTAACATTAGCGAGTTGCAAGCAGGGCATTGTCATCACTGTTAGCAAGCGAGTGCAAGAGAGAGAGAGAGAGTATCGATCGACAGTGTCTCAGTGGCCTTGGGGGAAATTGGCGGGAAAGGAGGTTGCCTCACCCATACATTATGTAACTCGCGGCCTGTATCGCCGATTTTGACCATCCAAACGCTGTTTTCACTCGTTTTATTGTTGTAACAGGTTAATACCTTTATAATCAACCTATAATAGGCGCATATGGATAAGTATTAATGCTATTTATGGTAAAATGAATATTATAGTGATGGAAACAGCTCAAATACGTCAGCACAGGCAGACATTTCTAATTACCCACATGCGCAGTTCAGAGGTTAATAAGTTATTCCCGAAAAACGATGTAACACGGCCTCTGAAACCCATAGTAGCTCTCACAAAACACCTACTCCTGCTATCTACTTCACTACACTAAACAAGCACACTACACTTCTTTCTGCAATAAAAAAGAAAACAACAAAATCTGACTCTTTCAACTCTGGGGAAGGCACTTGTTAAAGGCAGCTCTGCCTTTTGTCTCCCTCATCCACATAGAAAGAAAACAATCTGGAGACCCTAGAAGAACGCTAGGGCTTGTGGTACGAAAGATATCAATGAATATCAACATATTTTACAGATAACACAAAGATTTTAAAGTATTGCCAAGACACTACACGACTGCAAATAACAGAAGCCTTACTAATCCGAGACAAAAAAACGACACTAAACAACCAAACCACATGCCAAGATCGAGTACTGACGCTTTTAAACCAAAATATACGAACAACACTTATGCAACGCTATACTGAGACAATGAACACTCCCAACAACCACACGCACACACGCATGCACACTCGCACAGAGAGCCCCCCATGCATTCTAAAACATAAGTCACACTCGCGCTAGCAATCAAATCGTAAGTCACGATAATTAACTCTGCAGTATTTTGGTGACATGTGTACGCTTATATTTTAATTCCGACCCAGTGTGATATCACTAGTGTGTTTTAGATTACACTAATGTTGTGTAATACGATATATAAAGGTTATACATATATATATATATATATATATATATATATATATATATATATATATATATATATATATATATATATATAATACTGTATATATATATATACCGATATATATATATATATATATATTTTTTGTTTTGTTTTTATTGTTTTAATGCGTGTGTGACTATACATAATTGCTTGTGCGTGTGTGCATGTGTGCTAGGATGAGTATATGACCATCTGCTTATGTCCATGTAGCCTACGTGTTTGACTGTATGTGAGACGTGTGTGACTATGTATGTACAGTATGTGTGAGTGTGTGATTATGTATGTATGCACATGTACAACATCTCTATGAACTGAGGAGTCAAGAAGAAAAGATAAAAGACAAAAACTACTGGTAAATCCCCATGTCACGGGCATCCCACACGAGAGAGAAAGATAGAGAGAAAATGTGTGTGCGTGTGTGTGTGTGAATCCCAAGTATAACCTCCACTGTTAACCAACATGGATAAGCCAATCAGGAGGCGAGTAACCCCGTGACGTCACCAATGTAAACAATGTGTTGGACCTCCCTTACTCGAGGAGGAGCTTGGCCTTGAGAGAGAGAGAGAGAGAGAGAGAGAGAGAGAGAGAGAGAGAGAGAGAGAGAGAGAGAAAAAAAATGTCACCACAGCATCGGCTACATCTATGATAGAAACCGCAACCACAAATGTTTCCTAAAATGTGAGAGCTCAATGTGTGTGTATGTGTAATAACGTGAGTGTGTATGTAAATTATGTGCGCATAATTAGCTGTGTATATATATCTAAGATACCAAACTCAATTAGAGAGAGTTAAATAAACTATACCGTGTGTTGCGGGGTCCCAATGTACCGAGGGGGAGGTGTTGAGAGAGTACAATATAGTAGGTGTACAAGTTTATTAATTAACCCATACAGTACCGGTGACGTCCTTTTTGTTCTAATGTGGCAACTATTTAACGAGTTTATTCATAGTAGGAAGGATCTCTAGCAATAATAAGGCTTCAAATTATCTCATCCAACCCTTTTAACTACTGCAGATCCTTTCTAAGCTGCATAATACCGTCTAAATATAGCTAGTATAAAAGATAACACACGTTGCTGGTACTCAAAGGGTTGAGAGTATAAGTTTTAACCTGAATATTTACATTGACAGTCATGAGACAATGTATGGGTAATCATCAAAATATAAATCCTAAGTACAAGCACAAGATATCAATAGGACATACAAAATATAGCACATATACTGAGAGATGTAAGGATGATAAATGTAACTCCTAGGCAGACTCAATAAGTGTGGGAATATCTAACTGGAGTTTAGTGTAATGTGTAGGTAAGGCAGAGTTCTTCACGTATAGGTCTTAGTGATCAGACAGACACGTGACAATATACCTATAGGAGAATAATGAATTTACTGGTAGCATGTGAGGGTTTATAGGCAACTGATATTAATTAGGTTACAGTAAAGAGGACCTGACAAACTAACTAAGCAAAGAGTCTCTATATATTGCAGTAATATCTTTCCGGTAATATGCTGGAAAGAATATCAAGAGGCCGGTAAGCACTCTAGGTCTTCACCTGTTCAGGATTAGCTGTTCAAGTGTACTAGGGCTGGGCAGCACCTACTGTAGGTTACTACCTGTCGGAATTAGCTGTTGAAGGTATTGCAGGTCGGTTAATACTGCTGAGGTCAGAACAGACTCTTTAGGGCCTGGGAGTACCTTGAGGCCAAAAAGCACCCAGATCTCAGGAGGGGAGGTGAGATCCCTTCCCTTACCTGGTCTGAGTACCTATCTAGAGTTTCTAGGTGGTCCCTGCCCTATAGCAATGAATGAATGAATGAATGAATGAATGCATATAGAAAAGGTGGGTGAAGGTGAAAGAAGGGAAGTTTTTTATTGGTTAAGTAGGAGAGACAGTGGCAATAGTGAGATAAATAGGGTGTCGGGGCTTGACCCAACGTGCGTGAGTTGAGTAATTGGGTTGGGGTTGAATTGTTTTCGTTAGAGCAGTTACTTTACTGAGATTCAGTATGGCTTGCCAAGAAGGGGGCTGGGGATGGTGAGAACAAAATAATTTTGGATGGTATAAAATCGAAAGTGCTTGCTTATGGGCAAGCACTTTCGGGAAGTCTGCTGGAGAATTTGGTTTTAATAATTTAGGGTGGTAATAATACGAAAATGGTATAGAAGGGGGGAAGGGGGGAATTTTGGGTGGCATAGAGTAAACAAAACAAAGGGATCATGTGGGGAGAGAGCTGTCAATGGCAGAACTTGTAAGTTGGCTGTACTGTTATTTATTTTGAAGTTGACGTTAAATGGGTGTTGTCTTGTAATTTAGTTATAGTTGACTAAGGGTTGGTGTTAATGCACAAAATTTGGGTTGGTCTGTGAAGTTCTAAATTTAATTATTGTAAGTGAATCTTGGAATGGGTGCCTCTCTGTTGTCAGGGTGAAGGAGGTTTGACAAGGGGCGGGGGTGGGGGTGGGGGTGTAAAATTATATGTGAGCTATGTGTGGGGGAGTGGGGTGATGATGGGGCCCGGGCTGGGTAGGGAGAGGATGAGGAGTGGCCTCCTCCAAAAGTTAGAGATTTGGAGGTAGAGTTGGAGTTTTTTCTTGGGGTTAAGGTCTTACGTGACTTTGACCGAGAACGGTTTAATTCAGGTGAGGGTAACTCAGCTGGGCTGGTGGGTTTTCGTTTTAGAGGAAATTGGGGAGGAATGGTGGGTGTGTTTGGAGTAGGAGGGGGTGGGGGAGGCATGAAGGATGTTGGGGTAGTGAGGTCAGGAAGGTCAGGGTCAGATGCATTAAGAGTTGAGTCAGTGACAGTTGTGAGGGAGGGGTTTTGGGTAGGTGGATCTTGAGGTTCATTTTCAGTGGTGGGGGGGATTGACATTTCAGGGATTTCGTTGGTGTTTGGGGGGTGAGGAATAGAAGTAGTGGAGGATGAAGTGGAGGTAGAGGTTGAGGGTAGTGGAGGATGAGTTGGAGGTAGTGGTAGCGGGGTGGAGGACGGGTTGGGGTGGGGGTTGAGAGGGGGGAGGATGTTGGGTTGGGGATAGGAAGATGAGTGGCTGAGAGAGATGGAGTGTGAGAGTTCTTGCTGTGTTGGAACCAAGACTCAGGGATCATGATGGCAGGGAGGTTGTGGGCAGTCAGGCCATCATTTAGGAGCTTGTTAAACTGTGGGGTAACTTTTTGGTTAGTGAGGTGGAGAGCAACATTAACAAGGACTGAAGTTTGGGCGAATATTTCGCGATTGAAAAATGGGCCGGGAGGATTGGTGTTGGGTGGGGGAGTTGGGGTAGGGGGGGGGAGAATTGAGGGATGTGTGAGGTGGCAGCTGAAGCATATGATGTGGCAGTGACTGGGTGGGATGAAAATAAAGGACGTGTTTGGTTGGGAGTGGATGGAGTGGCCTTTGAGTTTTTCTAGTGTCTTTTAGGACATTAAGACGGAAGGGACATTCGGCACTGATTGCAATGTGAGGGTCATTGCAGTTAGAACACTTCAGGGTGCTTGAAGAGCAGGTGGTGAATGAATGCCCTGACTCAGCACAACGAGAGCAAGTTACTGTTTTTTTTACATTGGGCTGTTGGATGTCCGAAAGCATAGCACTTATAGCACTGCTTGAGATTGATCCAAGACTCAGGAGTCAGAAAATCAGGCGGCAAAATCACATGAAATGCCTTGAGACCTGTTTTGAGAAGCTTGCTGGCCTCCTGAGGGGTGGCACAACGAATTTTGAGGGCTTGACGGGGGGTTTTAAATACTTCACAGACAGTGATGGGGTTTTTCGCAAAAGGGACACGTTTATATATGGTTTGATAGGGGAGATAGGTTGTTCTGGTCTCGGCGAGGGGGGTAGGGGGCAGAGTAGTGGAAGGGCCCTCTTGATTCGCCATCGGATGCCTTCTAGGAATCATTCAGAAGGGCGTCTGGCTGGTAACGTCATGGCGGTGTGATTGGTGGGGGCGGCGGTCGTGCTTGCCAATCATGATCCGAGCTGGGCTGGCGACATCACATCCAGCTCCTCTGTAGCCAAACGCCGCCTTTTGGATGAGGGGGAGGATTTGGGGGAAGCTGTTGTGGTGATGGGGGATCTGTTCTTGTCATGTGGGTGACTACACTATTTTTTCCCCGTTCTCTTATTGGGTTAACTGGCCCATGTTGGGAGGGAGTAACTGGCCTATGTTGTAGCATCACGGGGGTAGCTGCAGGTTGTGGCATAACAGGGGCAACTGACCCATGTTGTGGTATAGCAGTATCCATTCATTTGCATCTGAATATACAAAAAACGGAAATATATTTTCTGTCCTACACCGTAAAACAATATGGGTATGAAAAGGGTAAATAAAGTGTCCATATTTTACTCTATTGAATGTATGTAGTTGCGGGAATAAATAAACCCATCTAGTATATGGATAGAGGCTTACTACTATCAATATACCGAAATATTTTATATACGGTACCTTTTACTGTATATACCGTTTTATATTATTCAGTGTAAACATACGACTATGATGACATAACACATCTCAGAATAATAAGGGTATTCATATATGACGATTTTTGTCATTTAATAGCAATTTTTGTTTTAGGATGCCTTTTAGACTAAAAAAAACGTCGGCCCAGACCCCCTTCAAACTAAATATATACATTTTTCGGTAGAAACAAAAATCGATTAAGTTCCACGTACGCTATAGCTCGTCCAGAAAGAAATGACACCAGAGCATAGGGTGAAATATCTTATAATTTCCAAACTAATGAAGTGAAACGTCTTATAATATCCAAACTCTTTCAACTTTGAAGGAGACACTTGATACCGGGAGATTTGCCTTTTGTTTCCTTAATACACAGAGAAAACAAAAAACTAATGGAGTGAAACAGGGAGGGGCCAAAAAGATCCGCCTCACACGGAAGGGATATGTGGAAGTAGAAAGCTTAATTAAGCGGGATTTTACTCTCTCGATTCCTAGTGATCCTTCCTAAGCTAAATAATGTCTTCTAGTGATAGCCAGGATAATAAAGACATGCAGCATCGTACACCGTAGGGATTATTTACACTATACAGCCGGCGCAACACGAGCAAGGATATTGGCTATATGTATCGGAGCCTTGAATCCACTACAAGTTACCGTTATCTGATTTTTTTTTTTTTTTTTGGTTTTGATTGAATTTGCGTTTCTTGTATATATCAAAATAGAGTGTACACGATTAGGAGCTCTAAGACACAAAAGAAGTCATAAGAGAAAATAGTCTGATAGTAGAATGGGTTTTAGCTACTTTTTAACTCGGATACTGTGGCTCCGATACAGCCATCTCTAAAATGCCTGTGTGACACCAGCCTATAAGTTGTGTATTCAGTTCAATACACATAGGCCTATCATTAGTCAGCATAATAATTGTTATACTACAACAGGGACCATTAACCCCTGTTCAGAAACAATCTGGGCCAGTTATCCCCATCCAAAAGAACCCTGTAAACCACCACGGAGAACGGCCTCAAAATCCTACAGTTTCCCCTCTAAAAAGAACAGCTCCCCCCATTCCAACAGCAAATCCCCCCCCCCCATACACACACACACACACACACACACACACACACACACACACACACACACACGCCGAAGAGGCGTCGCCTAGCAGAGGGCCCGGGCCGGATGTGACGTAACCAATTCAGATAGGCCCAGGATTGGCCAGCCCGACTGTTGATGATTATCTATGCATTGTTTGATGTTGTAAATAATAAATATGCAAATCAACCAATATAAACTTAAATAATAAACTTGTACACCTTACTCTTGTATTCTCTCAACACCTCCCCCTCGGTACATCAGGACCCCGCAACATACGGTAAAGTTTACGCAACTATCTCCAAATCGTCTAACAATTGCCAGAATTGTCAAAATGCATCATAGTCCTGAAGGAAGTTAACATACTATAGGACTATAATAATATCTTTATTATAACATACTATAGGACTATAATAATATCTGTATTATAACATACTATAGGACTATAATAATATCTTTATTATAACATACTATAGGACTATAATAATATCTTTATTATAACATACTATAGGACTATAATAATATCTTTATTATAACATACTATAGGACTATAATAATATCTTTATTATAACATACTATAGGACTATAATAATATCTGTATTATAACATACTATAGGACTATAATAATATCTGTATTATAACATACTATAGGACTATAATAATATCTGTATTATAACATACTATAGGACTATAATAATATCTTTATTATAACATACTATAGGACTATAATAATATCTTTATTATAACATACTATAGGACTATAATAATATCTTTATTATAACATACTATAGGACTATAATAATATCTTTATTATAACATACTATAGGACTATAATAATATCTTTATTATAACATACTATAGGACTATAATAATATCTGTATTATAACATACTATAGGACTATAATAATATCTGTATTATAACATACTATAGGACTATAATAATATCTTTATTATAACATACTATAGGACTATAATAATATCTTTATTATAACATACTATAGGACTATAATAATATCTTTATTATAATTAGGCTTGACATTTTAACCTCAAATCTCTGTAACTCAAAACGGGCAGGAGATAATGGACTGTAAATTACCACATCTATTCCCTGGCTGACTCTTCCTCAATGGTAGAAGCATTAGATCGATTACCTTCATCCTTTTTCAGTTATGTACTGTAGGTAACTGGTTAAGATTGTTAGCTTAAATAATTATAATGAGTAGACTATAATATTCAAATACGGAATGACCACTAGTATCTAAAGGGGTGTTGACAATTTCAATTAGTATTTTGACTCTTAAAGAACCCTTCTAAGCTGTCACATGACTGGCGCACTATTGACGGCTTCATACCGCATTTCTTACGGTCATAATCTTGCCTAATAAAGAGTATTACTAGTTATTAACAGTCTCACCATCGTAATTTTGGAGGTATAATCGAGGTAAAAAACACGATAATTAATTCAGTTTTGGTAAATCAAAATTTACCTTATTACACATTGCTAAAAATTCAAGATGTTTGTTCTTGATCATAATCTAGACTGAAAAGGGCAATTAAAGTGTCCATAATAATCTACCAAATTATAGCTACATATACTGATGGTAATAAATCCATCTAATTATTATGTTCCTTCCAACAACCAACTATACTCCTAAAATCGATTAATGAAATTTACAAACACATGTGGCAGTCCGTGGATTCGAACCCAGGATGCTCACACCGAATATCAACACCTTATACATCGCACCACGAAGACAGTTAAAGGTTGGTGGACACTGCCTATGATTTATTATGCAACTTCGAATCCTGCATATCAATCTAAGCATGTACACACATCCCAACTGCAACTCACGTATGCATATGTGAATGGAAAGAGCAATTAATGGGGCCTTAACCACTTAGGGAAGTCCTCTCGACAAATTACTCCTGAACCAATATCAATTATTATGTTCCTTCCAACAACCAACTATACTCCTAAAATCGATTAATGAAATTTACAAACACATGTGGCAGTCCGTGGATTCGAACCCAGGATGCTCACACCGAAAATCAACACCTTATACATCGCACCACGAATATTAATATTAGGATGGAAAGGTTAATCTCTATCTATAAATTATACACAATGATTTAATATACTTTTTTCATTCCCATTTTGTTTAGTGTTCTATTAACCCTTTCAGTGATCGAGGACGCTTTTTCACTGTATTCTGGCTACCATTATACGATTTTGAGCAATTTATTAATAATCTGTGGATGTTGAAAAGGTGTATTATGGTAGTTTGATCTCTGCTGGCTTCGAAAGCCCTTCTCTAAGCTGTATAAAATCATTAATCCCTTTTCTACCAACGACGTCTTACATATTTCATGTTGGTGACTATTAATCTATTTCATTCAGTTTAGGAAGGACCTCTAGTAATAATAAGGCTTCAAACTATCTTAACCAACCCTTTTAACTATCACAGATCCTTCCTACCCTGTATTATATCGTTTTAAATATAGCTAGAATGAAGTATAACACGTCGCTGGTACTCAAAGATTTAAGGGGAAGTATTGCTTTTTTTATGGACCCCTTTCTCCCTCATGTTTAGTTTTCAGATTTAAAGATGTTCGGACCATTAGTTTGGCGATTTTAAGACCTTTCGCCCTATTTCTTCGTCAATAGTAAGACTTTTTGTGCCATTTAGTTGTAGATGTTTTCCTGGCAAAAGATAGCGAGCCTGTAATTAAGGAGGGACTGGCTTTCGGCCAGGAAATTTTTCTACCGAAAAATGTACAAATATATCTAGAAAGGGGATCTTGGGTGTGTTTTTAATAGTTTGATAGAGGTTTAGGGAGGAAACAAAAAACAATAAAATAATAATATACATATAAATACAGCTAACAACAAAATATACCCCTCCCCCTTCAAGAGTACATTTTATTGTTAAATCAATCGATACCCAGATTTCTTTCCTAAGCTGAATATAATCTTCTAATGTTAGCCGCCAATACAAATAGAATCATCGAATGGTTAAGGAGCTAAGGGATACAAACAGGCCAACCGTCTATATCTCCGCATTCAATATCATATGAGTTCCACGAACTGTATAGTGCCTGAACACTGGAAAATCCCCAATGACCTAACCGGTTCACTGCGCTGTATTGTATACTTACGATTCACGATTCACGTCAAGGCATTACTAAACTGCCACATACCTCCACTACAATTCTATATTTACTCATCAAAACTACCATTAAACCCTCATATAACAATTCCACCTCGATTAGTTTATACGTGATACTACCCTTAACCAACGGCACACCACATATGTCGAGTTGAATAAATATGGACTATGTGGCGGTGCACCACATATGTCGAGTGCCATTTTCAGCACGTAATGTTGCTCTGAGAGAGAGCTGAGCGGTGGGACGAGCGTAGTAACCTTATGACCGCTCCCCACCACCGCGGTGGGTGTACTGAGCTGTATTCTATCCTCCTCCTCCCTCTCGCTACACAGGGAATTATGTACGGAAATTACCTTATTTTAGGTTTTTTGCACTCGTGTTGCATGATCGTTGCAAGAGAACCAGTGGTCGTACAAGGATGGTTCGGGTGTCATTGGAAAGCTCTGTTTACGCCCTTTCAGGGATAGATACTTGTTTTACGCTCTGGGTCTTGTTTATGCATGAAAATGAGCACGGAAACAACCCTATTTAGGGTAAAAGCCCCCCGCTGGGCGGCACAGTGTAAAATACCCTACCACCCACTCTTTGTGTGTTAAAAACAAGTATGTTATTCTCATAGTCGGTTTTACACTTTGATTCAACTAATAATATACCGGTATGAAAGTCGAAGATAAATGTAAACAGTGACACCTGAACCCACGAACACTGGGAGCATACTGTATATATACCCCTGAACCAGACCACCTAACATCAGACGCTTCGCCCAGGGCAAGCATAGAAGCATAAAGATACTCATACAAAGAATCAACCAGCTCAGCAGTTACAGAAAGCCCCCAAGAAGCCTCCTCGAAGGCCTTCAAGATGCGAGGAAGCGGCGTGGCCCTCCTGGTGGTGGTGACGTACATCCCCCAACCAGCAGAAGCCGATTGGAAAGAATTACTAGCAGAAAAGATTTTGGGGTGAGTGACTAATCATTTCAGTATACCAGGGCACATGCATTTATTTGTATCATGATGATAAATAGATTATGTAAAGAATATAAATGATCTGTGAGAGGCAATGGGTTACCGATACTCGAGATCGACTTTACCCATTGTATTGCTAGAAATCCTTCCCAAACTACATAAAAGCGCAAAATATCCAAAATAAAATGTGAAATGGCATCTTAGGTATTTAAAAAGTTTACCGGTATCCGTTTATAACCCCCGCCAACGAAGTTGAATGAGGTTATTATTTGCCTCTGTGTGTCTGTTTATCTGTCTTTAACCCTTATTTAGCGGGCTAGGTGGTCTATTTGACGGTAGCGCCCAGCGTTTTTTTTAACCCTAAATAGGGTTGTTTACATGATCATTTTCATGCCTAAATAAGACCCAGAGCGTAAAACAAGTATCTATTCCTGAAAGGGCGTAAATAGAGCTTTCCAATGACACCCGAACCATCCTTGTACGACCACTGGTTCTCTTGCAACGATCGTGCAACACGAGTGCAAAAACCCTGTAATTAGGTAATTTCCTTACATAATTCCCTGTGTAGCGAGTGAGAGAGGGGAGGGAAGGGTGGGATACAGTTCAGTAGGTCCACGGTGGTCGTACGGAGCGGTCCTAAGCTTAATACGCTCTTCCCACCGCTCAGCTCTCTCTCTCAGCAACATTACATGCTGAAAATGGCGCACGACATAAGTTGTGAACCGCCACATAGTCCAAATTTATTTCACACGACATAAGTTGCGCGCCGACAGTTAGGGGTTAAACATCTTTAAAAACTATGAACCAATGTTCACAGAACTTGATGGACAGGTAGGATATGCACCAAGGAAGAAGGGATTCAATTTAGGATGAGATCGATAAAGCTCATATCTCCTCCAGCGTAGGCGGAGGTATGCGATTTCCGCAGTGTCTCTATAGTTTTTTATTATCATTATTACTATATTTAAATTTATATATTTAGTTAGTTTATTATTATTAGATTATTAATATTATCTGTATTCTATATTCCTAATATTCTATTTCTGTATATACTTTATTTTTTGTCCATTAAAGAACACAACAATGTATATAAAATAACTAGCTACCAGTGGGGAGTCGAACCACAATCTTTGAGATGTGAAACTTCTGCTGTCATCTCAAAGACCGGGGCTCAGTGACCTGCAGAATATATAAGTGATACGCTATCTATAACGTACGCTTCCTAAATTGTTTTTTTTTTTGTTTTTTTCCATTATGATACTTTTTTACTGTAAATTTACAATTAATTATCTCCGTGTCTGAAAACTAAGGCATAAATTGATATCGACTTGCCAACCAATATCAATCATCACTGTTCATAGTCTACCTCTCATTGCGCGCACATACACGCACACACACACACACACACACACACACACACACACACGCAACACACACCCTCCATTTCCATATTAGTCAATCAATATTGACCTTATTGTCTATCTATCTACCAAGCCACATATGAATCCCTCCCTCTCTCTCTCTCTTGGGCTACCCTTTTATTCAACTTTCTGGTATTTGGCATTCTGCTATCTTTAACATAATTAACTTCTGACCATCTCGTTTGGATCAGAAGGTCTTTGTAGGCAGTGTGTCTATTTAAACCTATGTTCAACTCTGTAAAATCCGTCTCTCTTCAACAAAAACTCCCTCCCTGTCTGCAGACTTTGGAATTCCGGTGGCTTCCCCTTTTTCGGCCAGAAGTGCGAGTACAGCGTGAAGCCCAAGTTCAGGAGGTGGCAACTGTACTGGGAGGGCAGGGCGTGGTGCCCAAACTGGCCCGGCATCAGGGGAGAATGGTTAGTAGGGGCACTTTATCAGGCGGTAGGGGATGGGGATTATCACTATTTTGTATTTACCTATTTTATTTCAAAGAGATAAGTAGATATAGAGAGAGATACAGAGAGAAAGAGGGAGAGAGAGAGATACAGAGAGAGAGAGAGAGAACGAGCTATGATGAGGTGGAATCTGTACTATGAGTTCATGATGTGGTGCCCAGCTGGCCAGAACGAAGGAAAGATAGTCAGCAAAATGACATATGCGGTATTGGAATGGTCAATATATATATATATATATGTTTCTAGTCTCTCAGTGGGGATCGAACCATCGACCATCAGGATGATAGCCGACGCTTTAATCAATTACACCACGGCAGTCTAAAAGACACTCAGCCTTCTATCCTATTTATGTTAGGGAGAAGGGAAACCCACTAGGCAAATATATTTCAATTCAAACCTAGTTGTAGGATCCATATTTCCATATTATGTAATTGATTAAAGCGTCGGCTATCATCCTGATGGTCGATGGTTCGATCCCCACTGAGAGACTAGAAACATTTAGTGGCTCACGTGTATTTGTGATATATTCTCAATATTTGTATCTCTCATGCTTTGTGGGTTAGAATTAAATTAAATCAATTTCTACCCGAGTTGCGTCGGGACACTCAAAAATCCGTGTATGGTATTCTGGAAATATGGATCCTACAACTAGGTTTGAATTGAAATATATTCGCCTAGTGGGTTTCCCTTCTCCCTAACATAAATAGGATAGAAGGCTGAGTGTCTTTTAGACTGCCGTGGTGTAATTGATTAAAGCGTCGGCTATCATCCTGATGGTCGATGGTTCGATCCCCACTGAGAGACTAGAAACATTTAGTGGCTCACGTGTATTTGTGATATATTCTCAATATATATATATATATATATATATATATATATATATATATGTTTCTAATCTCTCAGTGGGGTTCGAACCACCGACCGTCAGGACGATAGCCGACGCTTTAATCAACTACACCACGGCAGTCTAAAAGACACTCAACCCTCTATCCTATTTATGTTAAGGAGAAGGGAAACTCACTAGGCGAATATATTTCAATTCATACCTAGTCGTAGGATCCATATTCCAGAATACCATACAAGGATTTCTGAGTGTCCCGACGCAACTCGGGCCGAAATTGATTTAATTTAATTCTAGCCCACCAAGCATGAGAGTTACAAATATTTAGTATACAGGGTGATTCAGTAACCCTTTTCATAAATTTAATGGTAGATATTACACCTTTAAAGTTATCGATAGATAGAAAAGAACAAAATCTAAGGAGTGAGAATGAAAATGTCGTTGCTAACTGGCAGGGTAGCATAACCAAGACTTAGTATCAAAATGGCTGCATACGGTAGCTGGATGCAGTTCGTTTGGCAATTTACAAAGGTACATTACTACTGTATTTGTATTATCATCATCATTATTATTAATAATCATTGTATTAGTAGTAGTAGTAGCAAGGGGAGAAGCAGGCGGCGGAGGATAAGTAAGAGGAAGAGGAGGAGGAGTAAGTGGTGGAAGAGGGGTAAGTGGAGGAGGAGGGATCTTCCTGCCGACTTTGAGCTTTGATACTCCGCTCGTCTTAATGAATCTGGAATCAATCTGTACATGAATCTAAAGATTGTTTCTTTGCTTACACGTGGTATGTAAATGGTTGCATATGGTAGCAATGCTCAAAAGAACATTAGCATTTTATCACCATCATCATAATTAATGCTCTATTCATCGTAGCTGTAGTAGTAGTAGTAATAGTCTTGGTTACGCTACCCTGCCAGTTAGCAACGACATTTTCATTCTCACTCCTTAGATTTTTTCTTTCTATCTATCGATAACTTTAAAGGTGTAATATCTCCATCATATCAAAGACTCACCCTAATGGGGGGGTCACACATTCACGTATATTGCTCCCGTCAGCTCCCGTCTTTTGTAAACGAAGGTATATTGGTAGTTGGCAACCGATTACGTAAAATGTAAGGGCATAATACGCCAAACGTTAATGAAATTGCGGCCAGTCGGGGGGGTACTCACGCATGGCGAGAGTAGAAACGAGTAGCCCACGTGGGTCGGGAATGTTGTGGGTGCGGCCGATGCCGCACAGTTGTTGATTCGAGTGGAATCAAATACGTGGCTCGCCCTCACGTATGTCAAAAGACGGGAAAGCTTACGACCGACCGGGCCACCACGGCCGTCTGACGGGAGCAGCCCTGTCAGACGTAGCAGCTCGCCCGTCAGACGTAGCCGCTCGCCCGTCAGACGTGAGCTGCTCCCGTCCATCGTGGAAAGTTCCAGTCGAACGTGGAAGTTTACGTTCGTTTGACAACACCGCCGCACTGCGTGTTGCCGGTAAGACGCGGCAACGTCGTACGGGGGGGTATATAGGGACAACGGGAGGTACTGCCATCATACCTCTCACCACACCACGACGACCACCACCATCCCTGCTACTCTGCCACCCTCTGCTGCCACCCTCTGCACGCTGCCCTGCCCTGCCCTGTCACCATGGCTACCAAGGCTACCAAGAGAAGCGTGAAGAAGACGTCTGCAACCTCACCGCCTGTCCCCTTGACGCCTGCAACCTCATCACTGCCTGTCCCCTTGACGCCTGCAACCTCGCCTGTCCCCTCGAACTCTGCAACCTCACCGCCTGGCCCCTCGAACTCTGCAACCTCACCAGCTCTCCCCTCGAACTCTGCAACCTCACCGGCTGTCCCCTCGTCGTCTGGAACCTCGCCGATTAACCCCTCTGACGGTGAAGTGTTGATGAATATACCCGACGATGATGGAGAGGTGTTGGACGTGGATGAAAGTGAGGAAAACCCCGACGACGTTGAACAGGGACAGGGACAGGAACAGCCAACAGTACCAATAAAACGGCGCCGGAAGAGCACCAACATTATCCTGACGGAGGCGCAGGAGCGTATGTTGGGAGACTGGCTGGAACAGGATGTGCCTTATCTGTATGATAAGGGTGATAACCGCCACAAAGACAAGGAGCACATCGACCATGTTTTGGGCGGAGAAGGCAGCCAGTCTGGACCCCCCCATCACCGGCTTGGAATTTTTGACGTGGTTCACCTTTCTCCACTCCATGTTTGGCAGGCTCACCAAGGACAAGAGTGGTGAGGGGGCCAAGAGGTTGACTGAGAGGGAGAAGTGGATACTGGCCATGTTCCAGTTCCTCAAGCCCCACATCGTGCGACAGAAGAAGCCCCGGAATCTGGGTATGCCTCAAGTACGTTTATATTTGTTTGTTTCCCAACCCTTTCACTATCAAATTGGCAACAACATCAATATTTTCCTGGCGAGCGACATATTACCATACTGATGATATGGTTAATAATAAATATGAAAAATCATGAAAAATTAAATAAAACATACAGTACAAAACAAATGAAACATTGAAACAATTAACAACGTGATTGAAATGTAAAACTAAAAGATGAAAAATAAAGTAAATAATAAAGAAATACTGATAATATGGTTAATAATAAATACGGAAAATCATGAAAAATTAAATAAAACGTACAGTAAAAAACAAAGGAAACATTGAAACAATTAACAACTTGATTGAAATATAAAACTAAAAGATGAAAAATAAAGTAAGCAGGGAACAATTAAAGTAATTAAAGGAAATTTAAAAATATACAATAAAAAAAATATGGAAGAACCTACAAACTTACTGAACATCAAAAGTAACTGATAAAAGTACAATACAAAGCAAACTGGCAAAGGCTATATAACAAAAATTTAAGATGAAACTGAAATATACAGCAAAATACAAATTAAACAGGGAAAACCTCACTCACCTAAATACGGTCATCCTGCCAACCCACAGATCCTTGAGGGGAAGAGAAGTAGGTCTTGAGGTAGTCCAGTTGCTCCTTGGCAAGCCTGGTTGCAGTGTTGAGGGCCACGGTTCGTAGGTTGCTTCCTACAGGTGGGTCAGTCCTCCAGGGGCCAGGTATGAGTTGGTGGGTGTGTGGGTCCTCTTGATCTACCTCTGCTCGGGGTTG